>JAEANM010029959.1:0-10094 GCA_017656035.1 Myanophis thanlyinensis | reverse complement strand
ATAAAATTAAAATTAAAATTAAAAAATTAAATGAAAGCCAACTGAGTGAGTTTGGGGCAGTCTCTTTTTCTCAGCTCAATGCACCACATAAGGTTATTGTGGTGGAGAAATAAGAGGAAGAGGAAAAGGAAAGAGTGTTGGGTATTAGTGTTAGGCAGCACAAAGAAACAACAGCCCACAACTTGATAGCCAGACATCAAAACTCCAATCAATCAATAAAAAAAGCCACACACCACCAGGCAACACATACACATAGAGTAGCCCAAAGCACATATTCTGGTAGAAAGAATTCCCCAATCAACAGGAGCCTGAAAGCTCGGAGGACTAAACCTCCAGTCGAGGTAACCGACCAATTATTTTTATTTCAAACAATTTTTTTTTTATTTCCAAATGTAGAGAAAAGGAAAAAGAGGTTCCCACAATTAAAAAAAACGGAAATAATTTTGATCTAAAACAGTTAGGTCTGAAGGAATTTTAACCTGACAAATGGATGATGGGCAAATCCTTTTTGACTTTTCTACTTTGGTCAACTTTTGGTTACCCACTCCCCAGCTTGTTGCCATCCAAATGTGCTGCATGACATCATTCAGGAAATGCTGGAATTTACCAAAATGAGAAAAAAACTGCATTAGTTTTTAAAAAAAACACACACACAAACAAAACAACTAATTCAGGTATTATAGGGCAGTTTGAAGTAGCAGTTATTGAGCTAGAAACCAGGAGACTGGAAGTTCCAAGCACACCTTTGGGACAAAACCTTGGGCCAGTGGTAAAATTTAGCAGGTTCTAGCAGGTTCGCTAGAACTGGTAGTAAATTTTCTAAGCAGTTCAGAGAACGGGTTGTTAGAAGAAATCTCCTTTTGTTTTTTTCCACTTTACAGGGTTAATCCTGTGAGGAAGGCAGAAAAAAAAATTCTGGTGTTGTTTCTAGCCTACTCTTTATTGCCCTGCTTACAGAAACTGCCCACCCAGTCACATGACCACCCAGCCACGCCCACAGAACCAATAGTAAAAAAAATTGAATTCTACCATTGACTTGGCCCAATCACTCTCTCTCAGCCTTAGGAAAAATGCAACTTCTGTACTCTAGCCAAGAAAACTGCTGTGACTCACCTGGTAGCTGTTAGGAGTCAACAGTGACTTGAAGGCATCCAAACTAAAGTAATAAATCCGGTACTAATGTTTATATTGTGACAATTGTTTGTAGCAAAGTGTCCCCCTTCCTCCTTGTTAATAGAGGGAAGGAAGGAAGGATTTACTTGTAAAGGAAGAGAAATAGATGTTGCAAAGGGCACCAATTAAAAACTAATGAAAACTAACATTCTCCCTTGCTGCTCTTTGGGCAGCAATAATTTTATGACACTTTGCTGCTGATATCAGAGTTCCATCCAAATATGAGGAATGCTGAAAGTTAAGGTCTTCAAGCAGCCTTTTTCCTTCTGGCGGGGTCTCTTTCCTCCTTTCACAAGATGCTCCTCTCCATGCGTTGAGGCTTCAACTCACTGGCAAGACTGTCTACTAGGGATGGGAGTTGTAGTTCTCGATTGGGACTTCTAGCTTCCTATTGGCCTGGGTACCGGCGGTCGCTTCGCTTGCCCAGTGTTCCTTTCTTCATGGTCCCCCAGATGTCCACCCCTTAGGAAAGAAACCAACTTTCTCCCACGCGCTGTCCGCTCTTTGCGGCATCCCCCCGCCCCGCCCCCCCCTTGGGCGTGTCACGCCAAGCGAGCAGTCGGAAGGAGGGGATTCACTTCGGGAGACGAGCGCAGGGTGTTGCCACAACTTACTTCCTTTCGCGTCCTGGTTCTCAGGTTGCCTCTTGAAGTCCCGCCAGCCAGGACCACGCTAAGCCATGAAGCGCTCGATCCTGACGTGGTTTCAAAGCCGCGAGCAGAAGCAGCACCAGCCCTCTTCTTACGAAGGGGTGGTGTGCGAAGCCGACGCTTGTTCAGTGGCCTCGCAGGATGTCTTTAAGGTAAGGTGCCTGCGCGCAACACCCAGCATAGTTACCTCCGGGAAGCGGTGGGAAACGAAAGGAAAAGACGGAAGATCCTGAGAAGGATCCTTTTCTGATCAAGACAAAGAGAGGATGCTGACCGCGCCGGGGAATGGGAAGAGGCAGGGGAAGGAGAAAACAGTAAGCTAGAGAGCCCCGTCCTGCACCGGACGGACGGACTCCTGATCAATCCATAGGATTATGGAGAAAATTGAAGGGTTGTTTAGCCATCTACTACTTCGTCCTGATTGCTCCTGTCCATTTTAGAACCATTTTCTTTATTCCTCTTCATATTTTATTATTTCCGTTTCTCAGTTTGGTAGGGAATTGGACAGCTTCTCTGGAAAGCTCTAGGACTAGGTGGATCAATCGGTCCTTGCACAAGTAGATAAAGGATTTTGGATTTGGTGACCTAAGCGGGCTCAGATACTGGGATTCTGTGTTAGGTAAAGGAAAACAGATTTCAGGCTTCCAAGATCAGTTTTCTGTTTTGGAGACTGATGTTGAGATCTTTCACCTAAAATCATGCCAAAAGTAATGGCTTAATAAAGACAGTGAAACTTTCGGTGAAACTCCTACCCTCAAAACCAAGCTATAGGGCACTGCACACAAGAACAGCTTTTTTCCAGGAACTTCATAACTTTGCTAAACAAATAATTCCCTCAACACTGCCAAACTAAGTCTTTTACTACACATTTACTAAGTCTGCATTACTATTATTCTACCCATCGTTCCATCCCCCCCCATGACTATAACTTGTTGCTTGTATCCTTACAATTTATACTGATGTTTCCTAGTATGATTTGATTGCCTATTTGTACCCTATGACTATTGTTGTGTTGTATCTTGATTCCTGGTGTATGTACCATTTCCTTTTATGTACACAGAGAGCATATGCACCAAAGACAAATTTCTTGTGTGTGCAATCACACCTGGCCAATGAAGAATTCTATTCTATTCTATGCTATTCTATTCTAGTCTATTCTATTCACCAATAGCAAATAGCAAAATCTACAAATGATGTGTTGCAGAAAAGACTATTGAATCTAATATAACACTTTGAAACTGGCAAAAAAATGCTGGATGATGACTCAGCAATTGTGTGTTGTGCATTAATGAAACACTGAGGCTGGGAATTAAATAATTAGTAGATAAAAATGATATATTCTTAGCATTTTTACTCAAGGTTTAAATCAAGCAATTCACTAAAAAATCTTTCAAACTCTTGGTTTAAATTAAAATAACTTCTGGGCTGAAATCTTCTATTTATTTGGAATAATTTTTATTCCAAACATTGAATATCTTCAAAGTCTGTTGTGCTTCAACATTGTTGAATTTTTATTGTTGACAAGCTGAATGTATTTAATTTTTGTACCAAGTCTTCTGCAGAATAGTATTAATATTAAATATTACTAGTAAATTAAATAATTTAAATTTAAATTATTTATTAAATAATTTACTATACTCAATAGTATATTGATTATTAAAATATTCTAGATAATTCTGATAGTCATCCTAGTTCCAAATTTATAGATAAATAGATGTGTCTATATTCCAGTCTTTAAACTGAAATTTCAACCACATATATAACATTGTTAGGAAAGTGGATTACAATTTGTATTATATATTCATACCAGAAAAAGCTGAAGTGCTGAAAGATTTTTTTTTAAATTAAATCTAAAATGAACTTCACTGAAATATTTTTGCCATTTATAACAGTTGGAAATTTTATTTTATCAAATGTATATAACATACTTTAATGTCTTATTAACTCATGATAAAATATAGCTGACAGAGCTGCAATCTAATTGTTGTATTACTTAATATCCCTTCAAATATGCTTCAGCTTCGAAATGTAATACTTCCTGGTGGGGGTGCTATCTAGGTGGGCTAGGCCTCATTCAGCAGAACTATTTTCATGTTCTCAGGATCCTTTTAGTAATTAAATTAAAGGTCATGTTATATAACTACAGCTCTGCTATTAGTATAGTGGATGAACCTTTGTAATGATGAATGAATATTTAAATAATAATTCACTGCCAATAAAGAGCTACTTAAAACATTAATATAATTTGGAATTTCTGTGGTACCAGGCTAAAATTGCTTAAACCTCAATTAGGTAATCTCAGATGGAAGTAGTTGCAGACTTCGAAGTTTCATTAAGAAGAATCGTGAAGGACTTAAGAAACTGGATCAGCTGAATGCTACGCCATTGCACCATGCTGCAGGAAGAGGTCAACTTGAGTTAATGCAAGTGATCATGGATGATTCTTCATCTGAAGGTGCTAAAATCAGTTGTGGTTAAGTCTGGATGCAAATTCAGTGACTCGGGTGGACAGTGAAGAGTAAATTACCATTTATCATATATCATACTGAGCGCTGCGACCTAAAAAAATATGATAATCATTAATAACACACTGTTGGGGCACATCATTCTGCTGAACTCAAAAAATGGCTATATATACATGCATCTCTTTATGTGCACTCATATTTATTTGAAAAGTTTTGTAATAAAAGAAACTAATTAGAAGAAAGTTGCTTCATCCGAACACAGACAGATATGTTTTTGTCCGAGCATTCTTCCGCTGCAGGTATTCTAAAGTTATCAGAAACATATGTAGGGAAAGATGATTGGTGCATACCTGTCCATGTTCAGATGAAGCAACTTTCTTCTAATTAAGTACTTTAATCACAAAAGTTCTCAAATAAATATGAGTTTGCGTGTACACATAGAGAGATGGCTACTTCTAAAATGGGAAACATTGATTTGAACCAATCATAGTTTGATCCATGTAAAACTTTCCAGTTGGGAAAAATATATTAAGGAGAGAACAGTAGCTTAGAAAACAAAAGGGGAAAGAAACTATACGAGTTATCTCAATCTTCTGAAAAGTTCCCATCTGACAGAGTCTGGAAATCAACAAGTCCAAACAGAGCAATCTGTTGAGTAATCATCATGCTTTGTATATTTTATTGCTAGAGATGGTGCAGTGTTTCTTCCTTAAGATACTTTTAGCCATTGCTTTTGCTAATGCTCCAAATTTAAGGCATTGGGTAAATTGTTTCTACAATTAAAGCCATGTATTTAGTGGAAGTCCAGCTGTTAGCATATTCTGGAGGTCTCCCTTCCGTTTTAAATGTCTGCATATTTTGCAGCACTCAGGAAATAGCTTTTTAGATTCTGATTATCTACTGCGGTATATATTGGAGGCTGACTATTAGAGAAGGATTGTAGGAGACAGATAACATTACCTTAATAAAATGGAGGAGCGTATTGAATGTAATGTATGTAATTCATGCAGTTTTGCAAAAGAAGCAAGTAAGAAAAGAAAAATAGTTGACATCTGTGAAGCAGCTCAGAGAGTGCTGCTCCTGGTGTTTTATGTGACGTAGCAATAGTTTCTTGATGAAAAATTAGAATATATTCACAAATACATATATGTGTCTTGACTCACAAATATTCGTTTAGCAACCATTCAAAGTTACAATGATGCTAAAGTGATTTATGACTGTCACACCATTGCTGTAGTCTTATGATCACAATTTGGGTGTTTGGTAATGGCACTTATTTATAACAGTTGCAGTTGGAATCATGTGATTGCCATTTGCAACCTTCCCAGCCAGATCCTGGCAATGGGAAAAGTAAAAGAGGAAATTTAGATTCACTTAATGACAGTGTGATTTGGCCATGGCAAACAAGAATGTAAAATCAGGCATGGTCACATGATAAGTCACATAACCACTGCATCACATAGCGATGGAAGTTCTGGTTCCAATTGAGGTTATAAACTGAAAATTACTCAATTTACAACTCAAATTCATGCAGTATGAAATGCATCTACTGATCTTTTAAAAGTATATTATATTCAGGCATGTACATTTAATGGTTTACATGCAGAATCTTGACAATACATACAGAATAAGTTTTCTGCTATAAAGCTTGAGTCTTCCTTCATTAACTTTATATTTCCATTCACAGTTCATTACAGTAGTATTATATAAAATGCAATATCATTTTATGTGAAATAAAAGCGTTAAGTAACATTTATTCAATTTTCCTGTCTTTGGCATAGCTCTAAATGTAACAGATTCGTCTGGAAATACACCCCTGCACTGGGCTACAAAAGAACAACAGATTGAAAGTGTTAAATTACTTCTCAGCAGAGGGGCCAATCCAAACATCCTTAATTCCAATATGATTTCGCCACTTCACTGGGCTGTGCTGTATCTTTTAAATGATTTAGTTAAGGTAAAACTCCATTTCCAAATTTAAGGTATATGCATATAAGTGAAGGTAAAAAATAAGATCATCTCATGGATATTTATAAAAGTGAATAAACGGGGATTAATATGCTACATCTTGATTTTTGGAGAGGCTGAACTATACACAGAAATGAAATGCTGCATCTTATTATCTCTATTCCTAAATGGGAGATAATGTAATCTTTCAAATTCTGACATTGTTCTTCAGTTTTTAACAGTTTTTAATCTGTTTTTAACAGATAAAAGAAATTAACAATCTGGTTTTATTTATTGAAGACAAAATACAGAGGATAGTTTAAAACTAGTTTTAAAGTTGTGATTTTCAGGAAAAGGTTTATTTTCTGTTCTTTTTGATACTTTGAATTCTTTGAGTTGATTCCTGGTGAGTGCCTGGACATTTTTTTCAGCTGGTTTCATGACTAAGGTAGGACTAGAACTCACAGTTCCTTGGTTTCTAGCCTGATGCATTAACCAGTACACCAACCTAACTGTATCAGGAAGTTATATTGAAAATAGGGGGTGTTCTGATGTAATGAAGCTAAAGTGATGGAAAGTATAGGGCAGGACCTGGACTGTTAGTGGTCCACAGCCTGTTGGGAATTGGTCGGTGAAAGTGAAGTTTCATATGTGTATGTCCAAGATCTCGTTTGCACGCATAAAGCTATCCCCTTCTTCCTCCTGCTGCCCCACTGTTGGTCAGTGGACCCAGAAAGGTGTGGAGCTCAGGATTAAGAAGCACATTGATAGTGACAAATTGGAAGCTAAGATATTTCACAAATGAAGGCAATTAGATCCTGCTAATATTTCTTCCTTAATAGAGTTTTCTGATGAGCAAATATGATACCATTTGATAGTGTATACGTATAGTTGAGCATTAGTTTGATGCTGTGGTTTGAAGCTTCAGCCTGAAAACCGAAAAACTATGTCCTCATTCTTCCTTAGGTACAAAGCATCTAGTTACTTTCTCTTATCGATAAAAAGAAGCAAATGGAAAACTACTCTCAAAAACTACTCTCAAAAAACTATTCTCTAGAGACTTATCCAGGGTTGTCATTATTACATTGGACAGTCTTATTTGCAGTTATTAATCTATACATAGATAGTTCTCAATTTACACTATAATGGTTCCAAACCAAGAAGAATTTAATTAAATGTGCCAATATAAGTAGTCCCAATTTACAATTATATTTGATCCCAGAATTACAATCATAAGTCGTTGCGGTCATTAAGCAGGTTACCATATGACTGGACCTGTTTTTATGACCTTTTTGAGGCAGTCATTAAATAAACATGATAGTCATTAAGTGGAAAAAGGGAGGGGAAGTGAGGAAGGGAGAGAGGGAGGAAGAAAGGAAGGATGTAGGCTGAGTGGGATAAAGGCAGACAGACAGGAAGATTTCAGTTGATTCTTGGTGGCTTCCACAAACCTTCAGGCCCTAACTCTGAATTTAGGACAATGATTTCTAATTTTCTTAATTGTGCCATTACAGAGGACTCTATCTTAATTGAAGCCACTGTTATACACTAGTATAGAATCACAGTAGAGCTGAGCTGGGGTGACGGTGTGCATGCCCACAGAGAAGACTCTCTGTGCCACCTGTGGCATTCATGCCATAGGTTTGCCACCACTGTTCTAGACTTTAAAAAATTGCAATATTCGAATAGGGAGCATTGGAAATGGGATGTAAAACATATCAAAACAGGTTGTCATTAACTGTACAACTGCATATTAGTTTTAAGGCACAGTCCTAAATCACAAATCTGGTCAGAAACCATCAAGTGTTCTATGAGAACAAAACTAAACTAGTCAGTTATGATCATATCAGTGCTTGTTACAGTTACAGTATATTCTTTCTAAGAATTGTATAACAGTGAGTTGACAGAAAACTTTTTTATATTATTTGAATATTTAGATTTTCCTTGAATACAGCATTACGGATGTAAATCTGGAAGGAGAGAGTGGGAATACACCTATATTAATAGCATGTTGCAAAGATAATTCTGAAGCACTGAAACTTCTGGTACGTATAACAAATATGTATGTATGTATGTATGTATGTATGTATACATATAATGTGCTTGAGTTGTCCTTTCTTTTTATAACTTCATGTTCTTAAGGGTTGTGATGTTATAATGCTATTACTTCTCATAGTGGAGTATCCATTTAATTAGACGTAGTCCTTGATTTGCCACCATAACTGAGCCCACAATTTCATTATGGCTGTAAAGTCAGCATATGGCCAGATCAGTTTTAGCAACAGTAATAGCAATAACACTTAAACTTATATCCCGCTTCACAGTGCTTCACAGTCCTCTCTAAGCAGTTTACAGAATCAGCATATTATCCCCAACAATCTGGATGTTAATTTTACTGATCTTGGAAGAATGGAACGCTGAATCAACCTTGAGTCGGTCAGGATCAAACTGCTGACAATTGGTAGTTAGTCTGCAATGTGTGGAACTCTGACATTCTAATCACTGCGCAACCATGGCTCTTTTTTTACAATCTCGATTTACAATCTTTTTTGTGGCAGTTGTTAAACAAACACAGCTGTTGTTAAGTTTCCAGAAAAATACAATAAATTGCAGTCTCATGGACACAGGGAGTGGGAGACATTGAAACTTCAAATCCATTGGGTGGATTAATTAGAACTTCAAATGATCACTAACTTACCAGTAATAAGTTAAATTAAAATCTATAATGTGATCTGTGTTGCTTGGTGTGTAAGTATAATATAGCCGTTAGAGGTTTATTATATTTTCTGTGGTATATTTTTTATTGTTTAACCGTTATTGCAATTATTGTTTAATCTGATTTGCATATGCCACTCAGAACAATAATGATTGGTACAGCATCTAAACCCAGTAAATAAAAATATCTAAATTGAGTCTTCTAAACAGCTGGAATTGAATCAAGTGGCATCTTATTACAATCACATTTGTCTTGTTTCTTTTGTTCCTGCAAATTTTGATCACCTTATCCATGCCTGAAGGGAAGAGATTAAGTAATCCCTCCATCATTCCAGGGAAATTTAGAATAATCTATTGAGGAAGATGTACTTCAGCTGAGTGAGAAGTACAATTTATTCCATTCTTTCTGATTTTTGGGCCTCAATTTGTATCCGTTAGCCAATGTTTAATATTTTCATTTCTTACAATCTATTTTGGTAGTGTATGCAGTGAGTGTTTGTGAAAAGTGTTCTTGTCATTTTATAACTGGTTCTCTTTCTTGCAGATTGAAAATGGCGGTGACATTACTAAAGCGAACAACATGGGCTGTATGCCAGTCCACGTAGCTGCCTTTTCTGGTTCGAAATTATGTTTGGAGATTATTATAAAGCGAGGTAAATACATTTAGGAAACCATCCATTAATAACTCAGACGTGACTCCTTAAAATATTATAGGATTGTAGGGTTTAAGTGGCTGTAAAGTATGTGAGTGTAATAGCCATTAATATGAAAAGGGCAACCGATGCTAGGATGTGTTATTCTGCAAGGCTCCTGAGGCAGGAATAAGGCAATGATCCAAGGGGTGGTACAGAAGGGGAAATGCTACCTCATGCACATAATTTTTTGCTATTGGTAACGTACTTTACTTAAAAGTGTTAAAATGTTATTAGAGTTATATTACTGTTACTACTCAAAATAATGACTTCAGCCGTTACTCTCTTACAACAAGGGAGCTTGGAAAGAGATTACAGGTAGTTCTCAATTTACGACCACAATTGAGCCCAAAATTTATGTTGCTAAGTGACATATTTAAAGCGCTCCATGGCTTGGGACCTGGGTACTTACGGGACCGCCTGTTGCCACCATCAGCCTCCAGCCGACCGGT
>JAEANM010029958.1:0-10094 GCA_017656035.1 Myanophis thanlyinensis | reverse complement strand
AATTTTTAACGTATTTTGTTTTAGTAATAAATCGTAATCGAATTAATGGGTTTCATTTATTTTGGGACACCCTGTACTACAAGAATGGAACATTATACTGCTATTGTCATAATTTTATTGGAAATTCTTAGGATTATTAATTGTACTTCTTATCTATATTATTTGGAATGTATCATGATGTCTGGCAGGTAGACAGGATACTGAAAAGATACATCTACAACTGATTTGCAACAGCAGATGATTGACATGTAATGTTCATCAATATTTCTTTTGATTCTTTTCTGTTGGAAAAGCAAGAAAGTATAATTTTGTGAAAGCTTGTCAAATTTTGAATTGTTTAGTATACGATACAAGTTTTCAGGCTTCTTTCTCTCTGTTCTATTTTTTTAGTTTTTTTTATCATAAACTGAGTTTACACTGCTATTTTAAAATTCAGATAATTGTTAATATTTATAGTAGCTAAATATACATTTGTAATTTATATTTTAATTGGTGCAATGGTACCATTATTAATCTGTTGGCATTATTAATAAAGAAAAAAAGGTAAACCATGTAGCTTACATATTTAAAAGAAACCTATCAGTTTGTGGATTTATACATGTAAACCCAGATGTAGCTTTACACCTATTATTCCTACATTATTTACCTTATTTTTATCAGTATGGTACGCTGATAATTTCAGTGAATTGGACCAAACAAATATTTATGGAACAAATCTCTCAACTTAACTCTTTTTAAAAATATATTTTTAACACAATCTTTTTTTGTACAAGGGAAGATACAGAGAACAGTACATATCTATTTTCCTCAGCTTTCAGACTCAAAACTGGAGAAAGAAGAAAACAAAATAAATTTTAGGAATTTAACAAATACAATTGCAGGAAGAAAATGCTTCCAGTACTCTGTGGGAAAATCACCAGAGATGGTATTCAACCGGTTTGCGTCTGTTCGCTAGAACTTATAGTTAATTTTTAAGCAGTTTGGAGAAACGATTATTAGAAGAAACCTTTTGGGTTTTTTTTTTCACTTTACAGGGTTAATCCTGTAAGGCAGGCAGAAAAGAAACATTCTAGTGTTATTTCTAGCCTAATCTTTATTGCCCTGCCTACAGAAACTGCCTCTTGGTTAACCCTTATTACACTGTAATAGCTAAAAGTTCTTGACAGTACGCCCAAATTTACTGTCGCCTGACTCCAGAGGTTTTAAAAAAAATGTTTTCCTTTGCTAGTACTTTGCTGGGGCTTGACTTTCTTAAAGGGGAAGGGTTGTTGTAAGCTTTTTACACTGCTGTTGGGAGGAAATACTCTCCTGTTGGAGTTCTTACAGATGGGATGCAACAATTAGCACTTTGAAGAAATAATTGAATAATGAAGCAGAACTGCCGGAAAGAAACTTTTAATGACAAGGAATTAAGATGAGTGACATTCAGCAAGGCTTCTTGGTTAGCTAGAAAGATTGACATTCAAATGTGACTTTACATATCCTTTCTGACTTTTGGTCTAAAACTTTTTTTTTTTGTGTGAAGTTTAATTCTGTACTTGGTAACATTTAATCCTGTGGTTATTGATGGGATAATTTTCCCTATTCAGCTTTGTTTGGAAGGAAAAAGGTTAATCTCTGGTCCTGAAAAGGAACAGTGTTTAGAAATCTGGCTAGTTCCTATGCTTATTTGTTCTAGTACTGTGTTTGCTTCTTTGCTTCTAGCATTAATTGCTTTCTTTGTAGTTAGGCTTATCTAACTTGACTGGGATCTGAACTCTGGCAATGAGCTTTTAGTTTTAAAAGGATTTAAACTGTAGTGATTTAATTATTTGTATTGTGTTTGAATTTTTTTCTGCCTCATGGTTTCTTTTTCTATCTGGGGAGGGGTCTTCTTTCACTGCTTTAGTAGTTCTTGGCACTGGCCTTTTGGGGTGTACTTCCAAGAAGCAGTATGCAAGCTTGGCACTGATTTTTTTACTGCATTTCTGGGAGGCATATGATCTTTACTTAAATCTGGATGATTTCCTTAGGATATCTTATGAGGTAAGCGAGACCATCTGGTATCTTTAGGTGGTGCAAATGGATCTAAGGATTGCTTCTCCTGGGTGTGCTCTTTCTGGAGAACTTAAATGACCTTTCTGTTAAAGGGTTTCATTTTAGGAGCAAGAGTTGGCTGTTGATAGTTATCATTGCATTTTAACTATTTTAATTTCTGAAGGTGCTCTGGCACCCTGTTTGTTTTGTAACTCCGGCTTGCAGGTATTTCTAATCTAATGATTGGTATTTAGGGCAGGTTTTTTTGCAAGTAAAGAAACTTTTTGTATTTTTGTAAAGGTAATCCTTGATTTACAACAGTTCATTTAGTGACCATTCAAAGTTACGATGGCACTGAAAAAATGACTTATGACTGTTTTTCACACTTATGACTATTGCAGCATCCTCATGGTCATGAGAGGCCAAAGGCGAAGTACCCCTTGATATGAGTGACATACAATTGGTCATGACCACCCAGTCATACAACCACCCAGCCATGCCTACTCAACTGGTCATAAGGGCAGAGAACTGGTTGTTAAATTATTGGAATCCTACCATTGAATGTCACAAATGGATGATTTGTTAGGATTATATTATTATTAATTCTTAAAGTTGAATTGAGGGTATCTAATTTGGACTTTATTTCCTTCTTGAAGAATCAGAACTAGGTAATAAGCAGTTTCTAAAAATCACTTGACTATAACAAACTTGAATTTCTTGTATGAGATCAACAGTAACAAAAAAATCAGAAAGATATAACGTTGCTCTTCTACAATGTCATCTAATGAACTCCTACAATGAATTTTGTTTCTTGGCCACATGTAACATACAAGTTTAATTAATTGTTGAATTTCAGGTATCCAATTTTGCAAGAAACTTTGGGCAAAGGATATAATCCTGTTTTAGTGAATCGGTAATTCTTCACAATTTGTACAGTTGTGCAGAGTTTTAGATTTGAAGGCAAAAAAGTAGCTTGGAGTCCACAGAAAATATAGTTGATTTAAAGAGGTGCATATAGGTCCCGTCTCCTCTGTAATGTGTGTTTCAACTAATGAACCCTTTGACTCTAGTCCAAATCATTGCTCAGCTCCAAGAATTATTACCAGCATCATCATCTATTTATTTAGATGTTTATTTTATGCAGGGTTCCCTCCTCCTCCCATTCCTCAAACAAGAATCCTGAGACATAGGTTTTGTTGAGACAGTGTGGCTGATTGACATAGTTATTGTTCTTTTAACACTATGATGGACAATGATAATTTTGGTGTCATTTCATGATTTGAATGTTGGCTACTTGGGTCCATTGTTACAGTGGTATCTGTCAACCTGTTCATCACCATAGCAAACAAGAAGGGACTCAGAGCTGATCCTTCATGTAGCCCCACCTCCACCTTGAACTCC
Source organism: Myanophis thanlyinensis (assembly GCA_017656035.1). Classification (NCBI taxonomy): domain Eukaryota; kingdom Metazoa; phylum Chordata; class Lepidosauria; order Squamata; family Homalopsidae; genus Myanophis; species Myanophis thanlyinensis. The sequence continues at coordinate 6,677 of JAEANM010029958.1, read as the reverse complement.
TCTGACTGACTTACAGAACATCTCACTACTGTCGTAATCTTCTCATACATATCCTGAACTACTCTGATGTACTTCTCTGCCACTCCTGACATCCTCATACAGTACCATAGCTCCTCTCTTCAGCACTCTGTCATACACTTTCTCTAAATCCACAAAGGCACAATGCAGCTCCTTCTGATCATCTCTATACTTATCCATTAACATTCTCAGGACAAAAATTGCATCATGCTCTTTCTGGGCATGAAGCCATACTGCTGCTCACAGATATCCACTTCCTTTCTTAGCCTACCTTCCACTACTCTTTCCCATAGCTTCATTGTGTAGCTTTATACCTCTGTATAAAGGTGCTGGTGCTCATCTTTAAAGCGCTCCATGGCTTGGGACCCGGGTACTTACAGGACCGCCTGTTGCCACCATCAGCCTCCAGCCGACCGGTACAGGGTGGGCCTCCTCGGGGTTCCATTGTCGGGACGATGTTGTCTGACAGCCCCGAGGATGCGAGCCTTCTCTGTGGGTGCACCCTCCCTTTGGAACGAATTGCCCCTGGAGATTCGGACCATTACGGACCTGCGGACCTTCCGGCGCGCACTAAAAACCCAGTTATTTCAGCAAGCCAGTCTGGCCTAGTACTTAATGGGGTTTTAAATTCATTTAAATTAGTTTTAAATTTTTACTTAATTTAACTTCACTTTTTACATTGGGTTTTTAATTAATTAGCCACTTCTATTTTTATTTTTAATTTGGTTTTTTAATTGTATATTTCTATTTTTACTGGTCTGTGCACCACCTCGAGTCCTTCGGGAGGGAGGCAGTATACAAATTAAATAAATAAATAAATAAATAAATAAAGTATACTATGAAGATTGCAACAAAACTGGTATATGCATAAAGGTGAAAAGGCTTGACTTTACTTACAGTGGAGGAGTGGCTAGGGAAGACAATGGAATTTGTTGAGATGGCCAAATTGACTGATTTAATTAGAGACAGGACATTTTCTAAATTTAATTATGATTGACTCTTTCTGGGAAACCGAAAACAAACTACACTAAAACCATGTCTCGTGAGGTAGCTCTTTCTGGGCCATTTAAACTTTGAAGTCCCCTCACACCACTTAACGCCCCCTCTTCCTGACCCCCAAAGCCTCTTTACCACCATTTCTGTTTATAACGGCGAGGCTGGGCAGGCGGAGAACTGGGCGGAGACTTAACTCCAGGCATATTTTCCTGCCTCTTTTAACGCGGCTCTTGCGCCGGCAATTAAGGTCTCTGGCCAGCCCTTGCCAGGAAGAGGAGTCCCCGCCATCCCCGCCGCCTCTGCCCGAGCCTCTCGCAACGATGCGGGCTATTTGGTGCGCTCCGTACTGCCTACTCCTGCTTCTCGCCTGCGCCGCGTCTGTGGAGGAGCCAGGCGCATCCGCCGGCGGTTGCCAGCCTTGCGTCCCCGACGAGTGCCCGCCACTGCCAGCCTGGGGTTGCCCGCTAGGCAAGGTGCGCGACAACTGCGGCTGCTGCTGGCGATGCGCTCGGGGTGAGGGAGAAGCGTGCGGGAGCGGAGCCTCGGGCGGAGTCACGGTCGTCTGGGGACGCTGCGCGGCCGGCTTGGAGTGCCGCCGCCGAACCAAAACCCGGGGGGCCACCGCCGTGTGCGTCTGCAAGAGCCGCTACCCGGTGTGCGGCTCCGACGGCCTCACCTATCCCAGCACTTGCCAGCTGCTGGCGGCCAGCTTGCGCGCCAAGAGCCGAGGCGAGCGCCCCGTCGAGCAGCGGAACAAGGGGCCTTGCGAGCAAGGTAGGCAGAGTTGGGAGAGGGTGGCGCCTGCACACCAGGGATTAAAGGTGGGAAGAAGCGAGGTCGGGGTGGGGGGTCTCGGGCAGTGAATCCGGGGAGCGGGGCTGTATTCCTAGGCGCTGCCCCGCTCGCCTTCACGTGGATGTAAACCCATTGAATTCTCTGAGGCTGACCTGAGCGCCCAAATAGGATCTAGCGCCCATTGCGTAATTTCTGAAGAAGGCTTCTTCAAGGGTGTCAAGCATAGCAACCCAGTTTTAAAAAACAAACAAAAACAAAATCCAACTATTGATGCTTGTTTAACCTCACAAAGGATGTAAAAAAAAACAAAAAAACAGTTCGGGTCTGGATACCAGTTTGCAATAGAATTGGGCACCTTTGGATGGGGCTGAAGTTGCCTTTGGCAAAAGTTGAGTCCCATAAATCAAAAGTTGATTTATCTGGTCTTTTCCATGTCGCTCACTCTTAAGTTTGGTCCTCCTGTCTTTGTCCTTTTTAAAACAAGTTCTGGTGTTCTTTACAAATGTGTAGTTTGGGTAAGGAAACTTAATTAAATAAATTTAAGCTGTGGTTGAAAGCTTAATTCTTTTAGATTTGATTCATGTATTCAGTAAAACCCTGGTTAGGGCTTTCTATGGTGGGAGCACCATAACATTGGTTGGCACTTCATAGAAGAGTTTTTTTTTATTAATTTAGGGCTGACAGTATTCAGTTCTTTTATTATTTGTCTCCAATGGTTCCTTGCATTTCTGCTAAACTGTATCAAGTTTAACCAAAATTGGAATTTCAGTCCTTAGAGTTCTAAACATTCTTATTTGTAAGGGAATCCTAGGGATAATTTTGGCTATTGCATTGTATTTCTTACCCTGCCTGCTAGCAAATATGTTTGTTCAGCTGAATTTTAAATAATTTATTTCAACATAAACTGTAATATTTAGAGTAATGTAATATTTCACTACCAAACTTATTAGTATATTCACATCAAGATTTCAAGAAAATTTCCCAGGAAACGTCATTCTGGGATTAGAGATATGGGTTTAAAATGGAAATCATTGTGTGATCTTCACTGAAGGGGAAGAACAAATTGTGGTGCAGCCATGAGGAATTAGGTATAGCTACTTGGTAATTTCAAATTATGAGAACTGCAGTTTTGAGGTTAACATCTAGTAGGATTGTGGGTGTATGTTTTGTGTTGGAAAAATCACTGGCTAATGTATCTTCATGATGTGTCATTCTCAACATTTTAGGTAACTGATTTGCTTTATTGCTGTTTTTTGGCTCATCCAGAAAATGACTTTTTTTTTCAACCTTTGCCTTGCACACCAGGAATGTTAATATAAGAATTGGAAGATTGTTCTATGAAGTCTGCCTGATCTTATTATCTACAATGCAAAAGGGCATTCCAACTTAGATCCCAGTACAAGTGTTTTTCAAACCTTGGCAGTCTAAATAAAAATTTTGAAGATGCAAGGAGCACCCAATTAAAGAAAACCTATCCTTTTTGTTTTTAAGAGCATGACAGTTCACAATTTTGGTGATTAAAATAATGATTATGGCTAACTTCTCATGACTTCCAGTAAAAGGCTTTTTAAAACTTTTATTTAAAAAAACCAATTATTCCAAAATTTAGTATTTATTCACCATTCGAATTTTTTATGCTCCATATGGCATTACACCAACACTTGACAGCTTTTCAAAAGATACCAAAATTAAATGAAAGGATTTTATTGCTTGTTCTATAATGTTGAGTCTCACACACTAATAAAAAGAAATGGAAGGACATGACCACACAGGCTTGAGATATGCTTTAAACTTGCCAAAGAAAAAATTCCAAAGAAGCAAAATACTTAGCTAAGCCTCAGATGACCTCCAGGCCCTACTGTAAGACAGAATATTTGCAAATGTTGTTAGTGGTATAAATCAAGAGTTCTCTAAACAGGAAATCTTGTATTTCTGATGAATACTTTGAGAAATCTCAAGTCATTGGGGAATAGGGCTTGAGAAGATAGCAGAATCAAGTTTCCAAACTTACTATCATTTCCATATATCAAAGTTGAAAAGAAGAAATATAATAATAACGATCAGGACTATCTGATCATGCATACTAAGAACCCCCATGAATCAAGATTGTTGTCAGCTTCCAGTTGGTTTAAAAGCTTTGTGATAAATATCTAAATCAAAAGTAGCTGCTTTCTTGAGTTCACTGAATTCTTTCAGAAAGTTCAAAGTAGCCAATATTAGTACCTCCATAAAGAATCATTACTGTCTCTGGCTAAGGTGGTTATATAACTTCATCAACATTGATATAAATGAATATTTACGGCAGCACTGGAGACAAAAAGGACATTTTCTTTCTCTTAATGACTACTCAAAGAGCTTCCAAAATACAATTTAGTTTCCCTGTCCTATAAGCAAGACCTTTTGACAGCACAGGCTTGTTGCTATGTAACAAATTTGGGCAACCGGTCTGAAATAGAGTAATTTAAATCCCTCTCTCTTTGACCAGAGAAGATTTTTTTTAAATATTTTTTTTCTTTGTCTAAAAAAACATGTTCCTTATATGTAGTTTTACCTGATGCATCAGCTGGTGATAATGGAGTTTTGATAAACTTAAGGAAGATTCTCTAAAGTCAAATGAAGATAACTGATTGTCAGATTCTGGCTCTTTTCCTGGGCAGTTCTGTTTCTAAACTCAATGCTGCATTTAGCATATGTCTCAATTTCTTAAAAAAGAATTTTTAAGAAAACAAGATTATGCTTTCTTGCAGAAAGACTTGACATTACCAAATAATAGCTAATCCCTGCATCAATCTTGCATACGTTATTGATTCTCTCCCCGCACATCAATAAACTGTCAAGTCAATCACACATTTTTTCATTCTCCTCCCATGCACACATAAAATAGATTTATACACAAACCACGTAATAAAAACAGACTGTTTTCTAAGCAGATACTCACCAAATATATATCTATCTGTCCAATTATTTTTTCTTTAATCTTACTTCATTTTTGTCTTATCTATTCTTTCATCTATAAACGCCTCTCCCCATATTCATTTAGAATGCTACATAATTTCTCCAAAAACCCATCATCATCATTTACTGAAACATAAGCTACACGATCATGATCATGATCAACATTATCAGCTACAGATTCCTACAGCAAAGTACATTAGAACAATGAGCCGTAGATACTGATCTCTACCCTTATCAATGGCTTTCATATAATTGTTAGTAATATCAATTCAGTAATACTGAGAAGATATAGCATATTTCAGGCAAATGGGAAAATTTTTTACTTGCTGTAAACTGCCCCGAGTCCCTTGGGAGAGGGTGCGGTATATAAATTTAATAAATAAATAAATACTTCAATATTTATAAGGTTGAAATGATGTTATACAATTTGTACCTGCATGTATTATAAACTGGCTAAAGTTCTACGTCTAAATCCTTTTAGCCTTATGTTATAAGTACTTTCATTGCACTATTCTTGGCAAGGGTGCAGTAAGATTGCTGAAGCTTTTAACCTTTTAACAGTAAGATAAGGCTAAAAACAATACCTTGGCATCCATAGCCATCTTGTGTAAGAGGCATGAAAAGTGCAGAAAAAATTAGACCCTTCAGATGTTTTTAGGCTTATTTCACAGATTTTTTGAAATTCTCCTAGCTTTCTTTGGCACTAAAAATTGCAGGATAAGTTGTCCTCTAAGTACCAGAGATTGTTTTGGGTTTTTAAAGTGGAATGCAGATAGCTTTATAAGACAGAATTGGTCAACCAAAACAGTGTCAGTCTGTGCAAGTAAACAGCTCTCTTTCCCTCCTATCCCCACATTACAATATTTCTGCTATATTTTTCCTTTGTTTTTATCTAGGTTTATTTTTATTTTTAATTCTGCCTTTCTTTCTTTCTTTCTTTCTTTCTTTCTTTCATAGTTCAGAAGAACTAGAAGTTGATATTTTTAGTTTTTGTCTTGATGAATACTTGGATGGGAGGTTTTATTGAGTACCAGAACTATAGATAGATTGGGAAGTTGGGGAGAAAAACATCCCAGAGGAAAGTAGTGGCAAACAATTTCTGTATTTCTTGACAAGCAAATAACATGAGTCAACTTTCATTCAAACAATACTTGGTTTCTTTCCTAGAATCAAAAGCTAGTGGGAATTTGTTGGCTTTTTTCTCTGTTTTATTTCAAAAGGAAAGGAACAGTTCCTTCTTTCTAGTATTAGACTTGCTTTCAGATGCTTCCATGGCAGGGTTCCAGCTGAATGTTAGCTTTATGGGATATTAAGGAATTACTATTCTTGAACATCAGCTTGAGCTATCAGATTTGAGCTGCAAAGCTCTGGAGGACCTCTACATGATAGCAGAGTTTTGATCCAGAATTTTGCAAGATATGGTAGCCTTAACTTCAACCCATTAGACTTGAGAAAGGACTGTCTTGATGAGCCAGATGGTGTAGTACAGGGATCTCCAAACTTGGCAATTTTGTGACTTGTGGACTTCAACTCCCAGAATCCCTCAGCCACCTGAGTTGAAGTCCACAAGTCACAAAATTGCCAAGTTTGGAGACCCCTTGTGTAGTGGTTAAGACACCAGGCTAGAAACTGGGAGAGAGTGAACTCTGTTCTTACCATAGACATAAAGCCAGCTGGGTGACTTTGCCCCAGGCACTTTCTCTCAGCCCTAGAAAATGAAGTTAGAGTAAAGTAAACTCTGCTGCTCCAGAATTGACATTGCTTGGACAAGCGAGATGAATGACATGGTTTGAATTCTGGGAAAACTGCAGTAGGGGAAAGATGTGCTGCAGCAGTTAAGTATCAGCTTTACGGGATAACAAACTGGCAGCTGAAAGTCCTAAAGACAGACAGACAGACAGACAGACAGACAC
>JAEANM010029957.1:0-10094 GCA_017656035.1 Myanophis thanlyinensis | reverse complement strand
TAGAATAGAATAGAATAGAATAGAATTCTTTATTGGTAAGGAATTTGTCTTCGGTGCATATGCTCTCAGTGTACATTAAAGGAAAGGGTACATTTGTCAGGAATCATAAGATACAGCACTTAATGATAGTCATGGGGTACAAATAATCTGTCAAATCATACCAGGAGACAATAATCAATATAAATCGTAAGAAAACAAGTAACAAGTTATAGTCATAATGGGGTGGGTGAATGATGGAATAATGAGACTAATAGTAATGCAAAATGAAGCTGGTCAAAGGCCACCATGCCATGGCCTCCGCCTACTCAAACACCATCTACTCCAGGAAGATCCTTAATATAGTACTTCCCATCAAGTGTCAATTGTCTAACCAGCTGCCCAAACCCTATAGCATTTCAGACAAATGGTTGTCCAATCTCTTCTTAAAAACCTTTAGTGTTGGAGCATTCACAACTTCCGGAGACAACCTGTTCCACTGAGTTCCATATATGAGTTCCATATTTATTTATATGAAAAATGTTTAGGTTGGTGTTCATGAATGAAATTCATGTCTTATTCTGTATGCTTTCCAAAATGGAAGTTCTGCTTTTCTCACTTAGAAAAAATGCATGGCTATCTTTTTTTAATACCCCCTCAAGAAACGCAAAGAGAGATTTTAGAAAGCTGCATCCTCTGTCACTGACTCTATGAATCTGACTCATCAAGAAGTCCAAATAGAAGATGATGCATTGACATCCTCCTGTCAAATTTAGGTTAAATAGCCTCAGGGTATGTCTATGAATCTGAAGTGGGAAGAATTTTTGTCCTCGTAGAGCAAGATTTCCCATGCTGAATAGTCCATTCTCTACTCGTTAAAATTCCCTGTGCTTTAACATCAATAATGCATACTTACACTTCTGTACCTTTTTTCATAATCTGTTCTCTTGGCAGCATATGCAGTTTTTCAGAATTTATCATATTTTAGCCAGAAGAATTTAGGAGATTAGGAATGGAAGAGTCAGAAAATTAGAAGCAGAGTAGTTTAACCTTGGCTTGTGAGGAAGAGAAAATCTCTTTTAATTTATAAACCTTTGGCAGCAAATATACAAGCCAGTTTTCTTTTGTTTTGAAATAAATAAGACTAGAAACAGATTTAAAATTCGTAACAAGGATAAAATGGTAAAGGGGTTACATTTTAAACAAGATATGCATGAAAAAGGGAGCTGATGAGTTGAATACGTTTAAAGAGACTACAGGAAGGTGACTTAGTAAAACCTATTTAGGAAATATCAATTTTGAAAGCTGAGTATTAAAAAAAGTTTAGCAGGCTTTAGTATCTAAGTGCAAAATATGATCAAACTCCAACTGACATTGAGAAATGTCAGTTCTTAAAACACATTAGAGCAGGGGTGTCAAACTCAAGGCCCAGGGGACAGATCTGACCAATGGGGTGCTTAGTTCTGGCCCATAGGGCTGCCCTGGAAACAGCAAAAGGCCCGCAGTGCCTTGATCAGTGACAATCAGCTCCTAAGCTCTGTTTTCAGCTAAGACAGCCTCCTGCAACCGTTTGCAGTGAAAACAGAGCTCAGGAGGGCCACACATAGCCCTCCCGAGCTCTGTTTTTGTTGCCAGAGGGTTGGGAAGGCTGTTGCAGCCAAATGTGGGGCTCAGGAGCTGATTGTCACTGGCAGAGTGCTCAGACTCCCCATAGGCATCCTTGACATGAGTGGCATCGAGCTGGCCATGCCCATCCCAGCCCCCTGAAGTCAAACACAACCCTGATGCATCCCTCAATGAAATCGAGTTTGACACCTCTGCATTAGAGAGCAAGTTTGATCCAGTGGTAAAGGCACCAGGATAGTTCCAGGGAACTGTGAGTTCAGATCCTGCTTAGGGCATGAAAGCTGGCTGAATGAGTTTGGGCCAGTTAAATCCACCATCTTCAGCTTGGCGCCTCGCTGGTGTTCTGCCATCAATCAGGGAAGGGAGTGGGGAACAAATGGGCAATAAAGCTGTATACTTTTTATGAAGGGAAATTGGGAGGGTGGATTGACAATCGAGGAAGAACAGGGCATTTTGGAATCTGGTCCATGTCAGCATCTTCAAGGCCGCATAAGCTGAGAGTAGAATTTCACCACCTTAAACACCTCAGCGCTTTCCAAAACATCTCAGTGGTGCCTGATTGGTTGCTCACAGACAGACTATGGAGGGAGGGTTGAGGTAACCAAGGGGTTAGTTTTGAACTGATGCACAGGAACTTCAGATTCTGCCTGAGTCTACTGCAATTGACATCTCTTAGTAAAAGTGCCTTTCCATTTCAATCAAATGGAGTTGAGGGTTTTGCTTTCCTAAGAGACCAGACTGGGGCTCCAGCAGATTCAGTCTTATGAATTCTATTTTAGATGATACAGATCTGTATATCTCTAGGGGACTAAAAACAGAGACTTATGTAGGAAGCCTGGGACAAAATTCCGTATTGGAGTTGTGACCTAATGAGCAATTATCTTCCAATGGTGATTCTGACAAAAGTGGCTGAAAGCCAAAAAAAAAAAAAATGGTTAACCTGCCGGTGCTCCAATTCCTTTTCATTTCCATCTCCAGATGGGAAGAACTAAGGGGTGAATGGGAGTGGGAGAGGTGTGCTGCAATAAAGAAATAAAAGAGCAAGTCCATAGTTGTCCCTCTGACAACAGAGCAGCTTTTCATTAGCAGAAGAACCTTTGGATCCTGTAATATCTCACCACCATGATTAAAAGGGTGGGGTGACAATTTTCCTTATTTAGCGCTCAGTTATATGTCATCACAAGTTAAATTCTCCAGATCAGATTTCCCAGCACACTGGGATGCACCAAAAATTCTCTCTTCCTCTTCTTCCTGTGGAAATCTCCACTTCACAATGCTCCACTATCCTTGATTATAAAATACAGTTCAACAGTAGATGGAAAAGAACACTTGAATTGCAGTTATGTGCTTGGGTCATTCCTAAGCAGCCTCATATTAATCATTGGGAGACCTCCTTTGAAATAAATATACAAGTTGCTGTTTTCAGCATATTTATTCACAGGCAGCTTTGAGAACACCATCAACAGCAAGAAATGTCACTTTTTGAACAAGCTTTCAGTTCTGCTGCATTACTTGGCACTGGGTATTCAGCTGTTGGACTCAGTGCTGCAATATAAAAGCATCAGCTGCTTGGTTAGTTTTGTTTATCTATTGCATATTGCATCCTTGTATAGCAAAAAGATAACATTTTAAGAATAGATGCAGAAGACTGCCAGATATATAGAAATCATATTTGAGGACAAGTAGTGAGTAATTATTTTAAATATATATGCACTGCCATAACCGAACAAATACTGGATAGCTTTTTATCACTGTAATCCTTTAATCTGGGGTAGAATCAGGATGACTGGATGGAGCCGAGCTGGTCAGATTCCCATGTGGCGTTCACAGCAGATATTTTTTCTGTGTGCCCTAGAAGAAAAACATCTGCCACTGCCTAGGATTGAACTCTCAATCTTTCAAGAGAAGTGTCTTAGCCACTAGGCCACTATGCCGATCAAACACTGGAAAGCTAATGGGTTGAAAAATTACAAACTGTGGGCATTAGTCTACAATTTCTGGAACAAGGAATGTTGGCTCCTACTGAGTTTATAGTCTCACTATAGACTTCTTCATCTTTAGGTGGACAGGAAGATCCAGGTGCCAAGGGATTCCCAGATTCACAATGAAAAAAAGAGTTAAAAATAGAGACATATTTGTGGGTTGAAGAATGCCTTGCAGTCAATAGAAACAAAGACCCTAGCATCTGATATGTCTTCAGGAAACCAATCAACTAACCAATGAAAATGTATGGCATTCAGTGGGGGAATTCAATTTTTTTTACTACCAGTTCTATGGGCGTGGCTTGGTAGGTGTGGCTGGGGGTCATGTGACTGGGTGGGCAGTTTCTGCAAGCAGGGCAATAAAGATTAGGCTAGAAACAACAACACTAGAAACAAGAAAAAACAAAAGGAGATAAACTGCTTAGAAAATGTACTACCGGTTCTAGCGAACCTGTTAGAACCTGCTGAATTTCACCTCTGATGGCATTCCTACTTATTCAGGTCAGCAGGAAGACATGTTTATAAAGCTGTCTTGGGCAGAGACAGAAAAGAACACACTGCATCGGCTGACATGGTTGGTTGGGTTTAGGAAGTGGTCATTTTTCTGCCACAAAATCCCCTCCCTCCACCATCACCCCTATAGGATGTTTCCATTAACAATCTGAAAAACACTTGCATAGCAATATCTGCCACAGGGCAGTCACAAAACAATTCAAAAGCAGGGAGGAAGGAAAAGGGAGCAGCCATCAAAAATCATTTCATTACGGCAATTAAGCCAGAGAGGGATGAACTATTCACAGCTCTTAAAGACAAGGATTTTGACCAGTGGGTGGAAAAGGGAAGAGAAAGGAACCTTCCATTCCTGCTGCAAATGTGCATTGTTGAACACTCAGGCATCTGTGGCATAGGAGACAGATGGCAAAATGTCAAGCTGTCTGTATAAGGCCTGAGCCAGAGTTTTGCAATTATACGGGGAACTCACCGCACTCCAAAACATGGACGAACAAGCCAGAACAACAAAATGAATAAAGTCCAAAGAACTCAAATTTCTTTTATTTAAATTTAATATTATTATTCACTTTGTACTCTGTATGATAGGGGTATCTCCTCTCTTAACTAATCTTAAAATGGGAGAGTTATTTCATGGCTTATATTGGCAATTCAGTTGCTCCATCACCAGAATGAAAAGGCAATTTTTTTTCCCAAGAGGGCAGAATGTTGCCCTTTATTAATCCTCCATTGATCATCAAAGCAACTTAACAATGCATTTTTCTAAAAGATGCTTCTCACCTTATGTCATCTGGAGTGCTTCTGTCCCTTTAGGACAGTTGACTTCAGTTTGTTGCAGGCTAACTTCAACAGTTCATTGAAACTGGACTGTCCCTGGTCAGTGTTTATTTTGCTCTCTATCGCCTTTTACAGCTACGTTTTCTCTACTAATGTTGTATTAATGGCTATAATTTTTGCCTAGTTACTGCTTGAACCTTGGCAGTAATTTCCATTTGTATAAGTGTTTTTTGACAGAACAACCTGGTCTACCCAATTATCGGACAGAGCACACTGCTTCAATTTTCACCTTTCAGCCCCAATCCAGGAGATGCTTCACAGGCAGTTGCTTTCGCAACAACTATTTTTGTGTTAAATTTATGTTTCCATTTGTATAAACTTGTTATTGTGAGCCACCCGGAATTGCTTAAGATGCGCTATATAAATAAAAGAAATCAGAAAGAAGGAAGGAAGGAAGGAAGGAAGGAAGGACTGAAGGAAGGAAGGAAGGAAGGACTTCTGTTTTGTATTCATCCTATCTTAAGTCTAGACTGGTTTAATAAAGTCCTGTCTTCTTCCCACAGGACAACTCTCCTGCTGCTATTCCCTCTCATCTTTTGGCTGAATGCAAGAAAAGGCTAATTACTTTCCTTCAGGGGAATGGATCTTCCTTGCTGTATCTATAGCTGTCTTTGGGAAGTTCCTGTACTATACTAGAAATAGGAAATTTAATTCCCTCTCTGAATGGCAGTTTGAACAAAACAGACTTATCTGAAGCTACTCTTTGCATTGGGAAGGTTGAGGAAGGAGAGCACAATCCTGTAACTATGCTCTTATAAATATTCATTATCAGAGACTTAAGGGGGGGAAATCAACACGTCTGCTAAGATCAATATATGATGTGGAAGGCGTCCCCTTTCTTCTGTTGATACATTAGCTGCTCATCTACAATTCCTGCAGAATGGATCCACCTGGAAAGAGATACCATGGGGGAGGAGGTAGGAATCTCTGAAGACCTGTGAAAGAAAATTACCCTGATTTGATTATGGGAATGTGCTAAGATTAGAAAATTAATTTACACAATGTGCTTAACAACATTTTAGCCTAGTACCATGTAAACCCAGCCAGCAGAATGAGTTTATGGTTTAATATGCCATACAAACCCAGAAAATTGGGCTAATTGACTAACCCCTGGTTCACTTAACCATGGGTAAAGATGCATCCGATGGTTCTATCAGTAAATTCAGACTGAACTGTTTTTAATTAATCTAAGAAACAGGTAAGTGTTAATATTACATGGATTAACATAATAGTAGAAGAGTTGCTAATATTACACATGTTTGAATTATACATAAAAGAGTATAAAATGCATTCCAAATGTGACAACAAAAGTACATCTGCAAATGGATACATTTAGACAGTGATTTCAAGGACTGTGCACCTGGTTTGTTTTTCCGACTGTTTGCAATGTCCTATTAGTGCTAAATAAAATTCTATTGTTTTCCCTTTTAAACTGATGGGGCTCTTGCTGTGCACAATAGCAGCTAAATGACTAAAACTGGCGAGTCATTACTTTCACTTATTTGCTTTATTAAGCATAAATATTAACTTTTACATTTACTGAATTTTTGAGCTATTATTATTTTCTCATTATCAAAATTGCCATTGCTGTTTTTTGGGGCAATTTAAAATAGAACTGTAAGAGGAGATTTCACTATCAAAACAGATTGAATCCTGGAAATGTAGGAGAGCATTGAATTATAATATCCTTAACTCTCTTGAAGTGTAAAGGGGGATGGGGCACAGAAAAGAAACACAGCACCTGGCCATCTTCTGATTATCATCTTGTATTCATCATGCTGATTATGCAGATCATGATAAAGTCTGATAAGAATCTACCCATTTGTTGAAATGTCTGTAAACATAGAGGGTACACAGGAAAAATGTAGACAAGAATAAGTATAAAGTATAAAGTATATCTCCAAGCAGATGGCACCTAGTTGACCTTGACCTTGAACTTGAAAAAGCTAAGCACGGTGAAACTTGGTTGTACTTAGATGGGAAAGTTTGTAGACTAGGTTTTTTTTATTATTTCTAATGCTTACTAGGCTAAATTAACAATACTTATTTTCTGCTGGCAGAACTGGAAATTCAATAAACATTCTGTGAGAAGATGGCAATGTCAAAACAGTTCTCTGTTGAAAGGAAACAAGATGGGGATGGCCATGTCAGTCAGCAAGAATGACGGATGCTCTGAAGTTTTACTACTCTTCTGCGACTGATATGATACAGAGCAGAAGAAAGGAAGAACTCTGTGACTATGAGAAAACCACAAGTGAGTTCCACACCAACACTTAGTTCAGGGATGAGACCGCATGTGACTCTTAGTTGATTTTCATGTGACTTCTAGTCTTATGGGACCCAGCAAGAAGTTTGAAAGATTTGATTGGAAAAGTCAGTGTAAAACAGCATTCCAAGTCTTCTCCCCGCTTTCTTGTATTCAAAGTACAAATAAAATAACAAACAAAAAAAACAACGATAAAGGTGATAAAAACAATTTCATTTCTTTAGCCTCCAGCTGTGCGATTGCAATTTATAGTGATCTAATTGTTCTGCATTCCCTGCTTCAAAAGTATCAATGAGATCATTTTTTTCCTTCTGAACTCCAGCTTTCAGCTCTCAGATGTAAGCATGCAATGTGTGGAGATTATGATACAAGCTCAGCGTTTGTGTTTACTATTCTAATTCTACCCACTCAATCCTAGAGTTAAAAACAAAAGTATTTCAGGAACGTCTGGCAAGATTTCCTCTTTCTTTGGTTCAATGAAACGAACTGTCAGCTGGCTTTGATGTAATTCGTGTTCCCTTTTGCAGAGAAAACCTTTGATCTTTCTTTGTTTGCATCCTCTTCAGTCCCATCTACTGGTGAATAGATTAGGCCGTGCATTGATCCTCATTATAACTTTTTCCCCAGATTGTGCTGTTGAATGTTTTGTGCATTGATGAATTAATGGGACATCAGTAGTGCAAACATGGCCTAATCCATTTTTAGGATCACTGGCCAACCCTTCTGTGGACTAAAACCATCAACCCCTATTGCTGACTGTTTCATTCATTTTAGATGCCAGCCATCGTCTTCATTTCCAATTTCTTTCTTTCAGAGTTCTTCTCTGATTAAGACTTCCTCTTTGGCAAAACATCTGTATCCTTTCCTTTCTTTCTGGCAAAGCTTTCCTATGGGAATCTAGACTAAATTCTAACCTCAACTCCTCAGCTGAAAACTGTTTTGTCTGAGTATCTGCATGGATATATGAAGAGCCAGTGAAAATCTGAAAACTGTCTCGTCAGCGTCAGACTGGAATAATAACATTTCAAACTCAGTGTATTGGTTTTCAAGCCCTGTTCATTATGCTGTTCCTCAGCCTAGGAACCCTTTCTGATATGACTCTGGCATCTGTTAGTCAACACTTGCTGCAACTGAACATCCACTCTGCTTATCAAGATAGGCTTTAGGGAGGACTTCAATCATGCTTGCATTTCATATGCAGACCCAAGCCATCTAATTACAGTGTTTGGTTTAGTTCCGTTCATTTGAAGAACTATCGTGATCCTTATTATTTACTTTTTAATTTGGAAAAGTTTTTTTTTATGTTCCTTGCTTTGAACTTGTTGCACACCATCAGCATCCACCAGGAATGGGGTCTGTAAAATAGGCAATAAAGCTCGCTCCAAGCAATACATTCAACCTGAGAAGAACATTCTGATTCTTCACTAGCAAAGACAAGAAAATGGATCAAAGTGAAAAAAAAAAAAAAGCTGTGATAGATATGTGAGGGTTTTTCTGGGAAATAGTACACACCATCAACAAAGAGTCTGTTGCTATCTTCCCTGTGTTTCCAGGAAGACTTCGATTTTACAAAAAGATGAACAAACTTCCTTATTTCCTAACCCCTAACACTTAACATTAAACCTCTGCTATGTTACACTATGAGAGCCACTTTGATGTTGTGGTTAAGGCATCAAGATAGAAACTGGGAGTCAACGAGTTCTGGTTCCGCTTTAGATCCAGGACATATATTAATGCCTATGCCTTTGTATTGATAGAGGGACGTGATGGCTCAATGGCTAAGACACTGAGCTTGTCAATCAGAAAAATCAGCAGTTTAGCAGTTCGAATCCCTAGTGCCACATTATGGAGTAAGCTCCTGTTACTTGCCCCAGCTTCTGCCAACCTAGCAGTTCAAAAGCATGTAAAAAATGCAAGTAGAAAAATAGGGACCAACTTGGTGGGAAGGTAATAGTGCTCCTTGTGCCTTTGACATTTAGTCATGCTGGCCACATGACCACGGAATCGTCATCAGACAGCGCTCGCTCTTCGGCTTAGAAATGGAGATGAGCACTGCCTCCTAGAATAGGGAACAACTGGCACATACAGTATGTGTGAAGGGAAACCTTTCTGTGTTTATATAATTCCTAAACAGTCCTATGAACAGTCCTATGTTCTGGTTTGTTATCCGAACTTATAATGAAGTATTTAGCCACCTTCAAAAGTCAGTTGGCTTCTGTTGCTCTCAGCCATTGTTCTGAACTGCAAACTTGGCTTTGCATGGTCTCAGTCTGTGCTGAGAGAGGGAGAGAAGAAGGTGCTTGACTAGATGCTGGTTTGCTGTAGACTCTCAGTATCTCTGCTGGGCTGGTGAGGCTGTGGACTCTGCTGCCCTTTTAGTTCATCTGCTATTGGTATAGTCCTAGTTGCCTGCTAAACTGTCCTTTATCCCATGACAGATGCTCCACTCCTTTAGCTACAAATTTTCTCTCTCTGCTCTCCCACACCACACAAATTATCCTCCAACAACCCTTATACTTAGATGCTATCAGCATTTTCCTTTCCTAATTGGAAACTAGATGTGGTCCAGTGCTCCTCTGGTTATTTAAAGTCCCAGGAGGGAAAACAAAAGGAAGGAAGAACTTGGGATGGTTAGAAAAAGAAGTGGGGAAACAGGCAGAAATTCCGGGGGGGGGGGATGTTTCCCAAGCCCTTAAAAGCAGTGTGCCCTGGGTCATGTGATCACATGGAATTTAAGAATGGAGGAATTAGCATTTCCCATTTATTTTATTTATTTATTTATCAAATTTATATACCGCCCCATCTCCACAAGGACTCGGAGCGGTTCACAGCAAATAAAAACACAGTATACAATTCTAAAAACCAATTTAAAAACATTAAACTTGCTGTCAATTTAA
>JAEANM010029956.1:0-10094 GCA_017656035.1 Myanophis thanlyinensis | reverse complement strand
CACGCTCTACCTACCGGAGGCCTTCCCGGAGAACTTCCCAGCCGCAGAGGCCCAACAGCCGCAGTCGTCACAGCAGCTGCCGCCGCCGCCGCCTCCAAGGCCAGGAGCCGAGAGAGCCCCCGACACATCCTTCCAGGGTGGCAGCAGCGGTCCAAATGAGCAGAGCCTGCACAGATCGACGCGAACTTGGCAACGTCCTACATACCTGCAAGACTACACATGCGCCATCGACGCCTCTAGAAGAACCCAAACTAAGAGGGGAGGGGTGTTGTATACTGCGCATGCACGGCTGAAGTCCACACATTGGTCCGCCATTTTGAACGGACAACCTGACAGCTGATTGGCTGTCAGGACACCAATGCCCATTGGCTGGCCCACCAGCCAATGGGAAGCACAGAAATTTGAAGTCGCGGCAAATATAAAAAGCCGTGGCTTCCCTCAACTTTTGCCTTTTGACTGACAAGTTCCGCATTGTGAGTTTTACTTGTGGTTTGAATAAAATGGGACCCCTCGCGGTCATCCAAACGAACCTGTTTTCTTGAGTTTTCCTTTACCGATTTGGACTGGTTTTCGGCTAAAACAGAAGGTCAGACCCATTACAAGATAAAGAAAATTTCTGAGTGCTTAGGGGTCAGTTGCAGTATCTAGTATACTGGAAGGGATACCCTCTTCCTGAAGCTACCTGTGAAGAGTTGGAAGGTGCAAGCAGATAGATTGGTGAAGCAATTCCATAATAAGTATCTCTAAAAGCGAAAGGGTCCTCCTGGGGGAGGGAGAGGAGGTTAGGAGAGCTCAACTAACCTCACTGTGTTCTTTGTCTCTTTTGCAGGAGGGTTCTTTCAACTGAGGGAGGGTCTGCCTGTTAAGTCTGAAGCCGACCTGACTACATTCATTTCTTTTCTCAGGGCTTCAGGCTGAGACAACTTGGAGCTAAAGTGGGATAGTGATAGAGGGGGTTTTGTAGCCAAACAGAATAGTTCTCTGGTGAATCAGAGACATTCCAACAGCTGGATGGCCAGAGGAGGAGGAGAGATGAAAACAGGCAATCAGCTAGTATCCAGATTGGACAATGTGATTTAATGTTTTCAGAAAACAAGAAAACTTTTTCTTTTAAGGTGGTGGAAAGCTCAGAAATATCAGAACTGGTTTTCCACCAGTTTATGCTAAGATTGCATCTCCAAATAAAACTGTTATTTGAGGAATCAACCTGCCTCAGAGCTCTGTTTTGAAATGGCTGTATTGCTTGAAATCTTGACATTATCCCAATTCTCAACAGTTTTTCTTCATTTTGAAAGTATTTCTGAAACCATTAAGTTGCCAAGGGTCAACTACACCTTTGCTATTTTATCTTCCTCAGTGAGAGAAAGAACCATCTTTACTCTGAAGAATTTATCTTCCCCTTTTAACCAGATTAACTCTCAAGTTCTCTGGAACTTGGCCAAGCAGTGATGTATAATAAATTAAATATCATTCATTTTCTCTTCTTCATTAAAATCTTGGTAGGTCTCTATTAGGGTTGTAAGTGAACTAACAATTGGATGGAAAATATATATAAGCCAAGGGGTACCAACAATCTAATCTTGTATCTTTAAATCAATACTGTAATGTGATTGGTTGCTGTATCCTCCAGCGGCCATAAGATAGGGCCAGAATCAATGTTGGTTGCTGGTTGTTAGATGAGTTGTGTACTGACCAGTGTGAATTTACTGTGAGTTTTGCAACTGTTAGCAAGCTTTGTGTACTGAACTGTTTACATGATTCTGGACTGTGTTTTTTGGATTATCCCTGAACTGCAAACATTGATGACTTACTGTCTTAACCACGAATGACTTGGATTGTTTGATGGACTTTGTATACCTCTATTTCCACGGAAGTAAAAACCTATTTGTTTTACAATTCAGTGCCTCTGTATGCTGGTTTGTGTGTTCTTCAACACCATTCTCACTACGCTTCTCTGAACACACTCATTCTCCTAACGAGGAACTTACCTAATGGGCCCAGGTTATATCAGATGTAGCTAAAGGAGAGTTGGTATTAATACACAATACTGTATACAGACAGCTATTTATTTTGTAATTGACAGTTAATATCTTGGAGAAGATGACACATGACCCATCAACAAATCTGTCACTGATAACCTGGTTGGATGGAACAAACTATGTTTTCTGGTCTATGAAGTGCAGTCTACTCCTGCATAGGGAAGGATTATGGGATGCTGTACAGAATCGGGGCAGATGTAACTTCTTGGGATCAAAATAACGAGGACGATATCAAGAAGATAGCTGATTTTCAACAAAGCAACGAACGAGTGTTGTGCATAATTGGTCTAACGCTGAGCGACCAACAGTTAGTTCATATTCATGGAGAACATTCTGCTGCTCGGTGTTGGGAGAAGTTGAAGAAGATTTATGTTCGTGACAGTGTCCTGACTAGAAATGAACTGACATTAACTGACATACCTGGACTATTGTTATAAGAGGCAAGAAGAAGGATGCAAAGAGACCAACTGAGAGAGAAACCACCACCACGTGAAGAGTCATCTTCGACTGCCTATATTGTTAGAAAATGTTTTTCTTATGGAGCTAAGGGACATATAGCTAGATTCGGTAAGAAATCAAAACAACAGAATACTGGTACATATCAGAAAGCTAAGAAAAATGCTAATTTAGCTATGTCTTGCAATGCACCTGTAAACCAGGTGGGTAGTTGATAGTGGAGCATCACAATGCATTGTTTAAAATATGATTACTACACATTATAGCTTCACCCCACAGTGTTTCAGGAAAACCTGCATCAGCTAACATAGTGCAAGCCATGGCTTGTAATGTTTGCCCCCTTGGGTCTATAAACAAGTTATGTTGTGGCCTATAAGGAGCAGAACATTTATGCTCAATACCAGCTGATTTTAAGATGGTTTGGAATCTATAGTTAATAAACTCAGTCCCATTATCTGTAACAACAGTAATTACCTTATGTTTCATCTTTCTTTCAGCAAACCTTAGCCAATTAAAGAAATGTTGGAATGTTTCTGTTTTGTTTTTCATTAAATAACAGAAACCGTATCATGAGTAATGATCCATTATACTCAAAACATAGCAGGCACCTCCCAAACTTGGTTGCTTAGGCCCAATTATGTCAGCAAAAACAACCTACAAACAACCTACAGTTTAAGTACTTAATACATGGTTTTAGTTTTACTCAGTAGTATTTAGTAATACTTCCGCATTAGTGTGGCAGCTAAACATAAATATGTGATAAATCATTTAGATGTTGAGACGGCATATCTTCATGCACCATTTCAACATACTATTTATTTAAAGAAGCCTTTAGGATTAAAAACTGATAGTAAAACTGATTGCTGGAAGTTAAAAAAGAGTCTTTATGGCTTAAAGCAATCAGGCTATGAATGGAGCCAGTGCATAGTAAAAGTATTAACAAAGATAGGTTTTAAAGCTGGTGTGCTGATCCATGTTTGTTTAAAAAGGAAAGTGATGGTGTGATTTCATTGTTGCTATTGTTCACTGATGACATAGCATTAATAACAAAAACTGAGCAAGAAGCTATTGAGATTATTGCACTGTTAAAAACACAGTTTAAAATATGATAAAATATCTTGGTAAGATTAAGCAATATCTTGGTTTAAAAATTGATAAAACTAAGGGAGGCTACAAAATCTCACAAACAGAAAATTAACCAGTTAACTCAGGACTTTTAAAATGGAACTGTGTAAACCGGCTAAAACTCCATTGGGTCAAGAGTTTAGCCATAGTGATGAACAAAGCTCTGTATTTAATAAAGGTATTTATCAATCTTTAATTGATAGCTTATTTTATCTCAGTAATTGGTCAAGGCCTGATATAGCATATAGTGTTAATCAATTAGCCAGGTTTAATTCTGAACCTACTGAAAGGCACTGGCAAGCTGTTAAGCGTGTATTGAGATATCTTATACAAACAATGCATTATGCATTATATTAAGAGCCTGAGGATGAACTGAGCTTAACTGCATATGCTGATGTAAGTTTTGCTACAGACATTTCTACACGTAAGTCAACATCAGGTATTGTTATATTCTTAGGAAAAGTACTAATTGGATGGCAGTCTATTCATAAAAACATTTAAGTTTATCAACAATGGAGGCTGAATTCTCATGTTTGTCTTTGTTATGTACGGATTTGGTTTGTTACAAACAACTCCTACTAGATATGGGGATTAATGTACAAGAGCCTATTGTTGTATATGAAGACAACCAATCAGCAATTCAGATGGCTTCCAATCTTGCTGTAAAGACAAGGTCAAAGCACACCGACTTAAGATATCTAAATGTAAGACAATGTGTTCAAAGTAAACTGATTACACTGGAGTACTGCATGTCAGAAAATAACATTGCAGATCATTTTACCAAAGCCCAAGGTAATATAAAACATAAACATTGTTGTGATGAATACGGACTCAGACTGTAAGGCTTTATATGTTATCCGACCCAAAGGGGAGAATGTTAGGGTTGTAAGTGACCTAACAGTTGGGTGGAAAATATATATAAGCCAAGATGTACCAACAATATAATCTTGTATCTTTAAATCAATACTGTAATGTGATTGGTTGCTGTTTCCTCCAGCGGCCATAAGATGGAGCCAGAATCAATGTTGGTTGCTGGTTGTTAGAAGTGTCGTATACTGATCAGCGTGAATTACTGTGAGTTTTGCAACTATTAGCAAGCTTTGTATACTGAACTGTTTATGAGATTCTGGACTGTATTTTTTTAATTATCCCTGAACTACAAAAGTTGATGACTGACTGTCTTAACCGTGAACGACTTGGATTGTTTGATGGACTTTGTATACTTCTATTTCCATGAAAGTAAAAACCTATTTGTTTTACAATTCAGTGTCTCTGTATGCTGGCTTGTGTGTTCTTCAACACCACTCTCACTATGCTTCTCTGACCGCACTCGTTCTCCTAACGGGGAACTTTTCCTAACACAAAGGATACAGAGAGCTCAGCATCCAATCAACTACAAGAGCCTTCCAAAAATGTCATCTGGATTGGGGGGCCTTTCTTTGAAGCAAGTTGGTGAGTCAAACTGGGAACAGGTATGAGCTGCCTCTAGGCATGGAGGGAAGGCCATAACAGGGATATAATTTAGCCATCTTAGAACTAGCATCAAAAAAGCCCAGTACTCTTCAATACCTTCATAAATGATTTAGATGAGGGAACATGTAACTATCATCAGATTTACAGATGAAACTAAACTGGCAGGAATAGTCAACACTCCAGAGGATAGGTCCAAGATCAAGAAGGATGCTGACAGACTTGAACACTGGGCCTATCTAACAAAATGAAATTCACTGATGAGAAAAAAGGTTTTAAACTTAGGCAAGAAAAACTAAATATACAGGTACAGAATAGGTAGAACCTGGCTCAATAGCAGTAACTGCTAGTATGATCTAGGAGTCCTGGTAGACAAGCACTTAAAAATGAACCAGCAGTGTTGGAAGCCACCAAAAAGCCAACGCTATCCTAGGCTGCGTAACAGATAGAATAAATCAAGATTACATGAAGTGTTAATACTGCTTTATAAAGCCTTAGTACAACCACACCTGGAATACCGCAACCAGTTTTAATCACCACAAGGTAAAAAAGATGTTGAGACTCTGGAAAGAGTTGCAAACGAGAGCAACAAAGATGATTAGGGGGCAGAAGGCTAAAACATATTAAGAACAGTTGCAGGAGCTGGGTATGGTTAGTCTGGAGAAACGGACTAGCAGTGACGATAGCAGTCTTTCAATATTTAAGGGGCTGCACAAAGAAGAGGGGTGTCAACCTATTTTCCAAAGAACCAGAAGATAAACAAGGCAACAGATGGAAACTAATCAAGGAGAGAAGCAACATAGAACTAAGGAGAATTTCCTGACAGTGAGAACAATCCATCAATTGAATGGCCTGCCTCCCGAACTTGTAGATGCTCCATTGCTGGAGGTTTTCAAGAAAAGACTGGAAAACCATTTGTCCAGGATTGGGTAAGAATTCCTGCTTTGGGAAGGGGGTTGGACTACAAGACGCCCAAGGTCCTTTCCAGCCCTATGAGTTTGTAATTCAATAGGGTGTTGCACCCCTTTGAGAGACTGGCTTCCTTCCGGTCAGGATTCAGGCTTAGAACAGAAACAGCACTGGTTATGTTTTTAGATGATCTCTGTCAGGACCTCTTCTCAACAGTCTTCAATGCCATTAACCATGGTATCCTTCTGGATTGGCTTCAGGGTGCCATAGCATTGCTCTAGTTCACTTCCTCTCTCTGAGACCAGTTCCAGGGTTGATTGGTAGCAAGAGATTTGGTCAGATAATTTTCATGGTTTGGGGTTACTTGTTTGGCCAGCTCTTCAACATTAGTTCTCAAGAGTACGGCAGAATTAGTTGTCCAGGTCCTAGTTTTTCTATGCTGCAAGATGGATTGTGGTCGTGAATGGCTGCGTAAGCATTTCACTGCATATTGTACCATGTATGATTGTGCATGTGACAAATAAAATTTTAATTTGAATTTGGATTGCCCGTTTTGCAGTTCCCCATAAGGTTACTTGATGTGAAAAACCGCAGATCTTAGGGAGTCACTTTCCCCTTTGCACAGAGCTGAAATCCTCTATCACAGGCATGTCAAACATGCGGCCCATTGCAAGTGTACCTACGGCCCGCACAGACGAGAAAGTTATACAATGACTGGAAGCCCAGATTCGCAGCCCTGGAGGCACATTATATTTAAGGCAGGCAGTCTTTTTGTCACCAAGCATGGAGAACTATATATGCAATTAATAATAATAATTTATTAAATTTGTATGCCATTTGACTCCAGCAACTCAATGAAGAGAGTGCAGCCCTCATAACTCAGATGTGACAAATGGTCCTCGGGGGACTCTGAACAACTGCTGGTTCTCCAGCACCTCAGGTCATGCCTCCCATCAAATTTTGACCAATACCAATTTGCCTACAGAGGAAACAGGTCAACAGGCCATCGCCACTGCCCTACACACGGCATTGAGACACCTGTAAACACCTGGGAAGTATGTCAGGATGCTTTTCATAGACTATAGCTCGGCTTTCAACACCATTCTTCCAGGCATCCTCATCAAAAAGCTGACTGACTTAAATCCCCCCCCTCACCTGCGACTGGATCAGGGATTTCCTGACAGACCGCCCACAAACAGTAAGGGCTGGGTCCTTTACATCCTCCGCCCTGAAGCTCAGCACAGGCTCCCCCCAGGGCTGTGTTCTTAGCCCCTACCTGTACTTGTTGTACACACACATGACTGCATACCTTCAGACCCATCTAACATGGTAACAAAGTTTGCAGACGATACCACCATGCCAGGCCTTATCACAGGAGGAGACGAAACAGCTTACACAAAAGAAATCTACATGGTGCTCAGAAAACAATCTGCACCTAAACACCAACAAAACTAAGGAAATGGTGCTGGACTTCCAGAAACAGAGAGGAACCTGCCCCACTCTCTATCAAGGGAGGCTGCATGGAGAGTAGTATTAAAATTAAGAATACAAGAAGTTCTTGCTTAGCAACTTCAGTTGGGGCAGCAACTTGGTAGTTAAGCAAATCATCTTGACTAGCAAAGTGATCATTAAGTGAAAGACCATGTCTCTGTGACTGCACCTATGATTTTACTTCAGCCTTCCTTTGCTTTACAGCAGGGCTGTCAAACTGGGAGCCTGCGGGCCACGTGCATCACATGCAGGCAGCAAAGGGATTGCAATATGTCACATGACAGCAACATGATGCCACAAGTTTGACACCCATGTTTTACAGCATCAGAAAGATATGATCACAAACAGCCAG
This sequence comes from Myanophis thanlyinensis, assembly GCA_017656035.1. NCBI lineage: Eukaryota > Metazoa > Chordata > Lepidosauria > Squamata > Homalopsidae > Myanophis > Myanophis thanlyinensis. The sequence goes on along the minus strand of JAEANM010029956.1, from coordinate 2,252 downwards.
TTTATGGTAGGGCAGGCTTCTTGAACTCAATTCATGAAACAGTTAAGTCAATGGGCAAAACTTACATACTTTTTGTCAGGAAGGAACAACCAGAGTTCAATTAGCTCTTTTATTGCCAAAAGCTATGCACAGGAATATTGTCAGACCTGGGTAAATGTCAGGTGCAAACAATCAGGTAAAAGTTCCAATTTATTGCTTTATTGTTCAAATCCAAACATAGGAATCTTCTCAAACTGACGGTTTGCGCCTGGATAAAATTAGATAGGGTTCAACAGCATTTAAGTCATGTTGGACTTTGTGTTCCTGTGCCCACAAATGGATTCCAGACTAAGTCCCTGCTTGGCCAGTCTCTCTCCAACATTTGTTTCTTCCTCTCTGCCTTTGGAATATTATCCCAGTAGTGGGATAATTAGCAATAAAAGAATGTATGTTTTTATTTACATTCATTAGAGAGGAAGGAATTACAAGAGCCTGAATCGGCATACAATACACACTGAAAGGAATGTGCTGTCACCAGCTATTTGCCTAGCTCAATGGAAACTAGAAAGCAAGCAAAAGCCTTTAGTGTCAAACAATTTCAGGCAGCAACTTCAAGCCAGCTGGAGGCTTTTAATCAACTTCCAATTATTCATCAAATAATTAGAGATAAGCTTGTTAACTTGCCCTCAGCACTTTTTAGGGATGTGCTGCACTGCACAGAATAGCAGAGAGTCAGGCACAAGGTAATGAGCACTAACTTACCCTAATGGTGAAGGGGGCAGGGGGAGGGGAGAGAGAGAGAACTGAGAAGGTTGTACATGTCGGCACTAGTCACAAAGTACCGTATATTTTTCTTTTCAAATAAAAAAGTCCAGCCACAGGCTATCTCAGACAAAAATGTGGCAGGGATACTGAATAGGTCTCAAGATTGTCTTCCCTTTAATCGTCCCACCCACCCAGTGCACCATATAACACGTGGTCCCTCCCCATGCCAACATTTTTTTTCCATGGACCCATTCACGCAGTTCCCAAAATATTCCCAACTCATTCATCAAATAATTCTAGCTCATACAAAGTTAAATCTAGAAAGTCTTTAGAATCAAAAACTGCAAGGGGGTTGGAGGGGGGGGCAGGGGTTCAGAAAAAGCTTTAATGATTAATTATATAAGGAATGTTTACTAAAATAGATAAGCAATACTATTATTATGTGATTATCATTAATGTTATAAATATCATTATTGCTGTTTCTCAAAATTAAACTGTACCCAGAGAACACACTGTTTATGTAAACATTGAATTTTTATGTTTAATAAAGTAAATTTAAAAAAAGAAAATGGCAGATTTTCATCCCTAGAGAGATCAGAGGAGCTTTCAGCCCACTCCTCCATTCCAGACAACTTACCTTAGGAAGACCAATTTCAGCCATCGCATTCAGCCACTGAATTACATTGTCTGTATGACGGAAGTGGAGGCCTGTGGCCTGAAACACAGAGGGAGAAGAAAATAAATGCAAAATCAGACAGGCAGTACAGCTCTAGGAAGAGCTAACCAACAGCTTCAGTGATCAAGAAAGAGGTGCCTTTCTAGACAGGAGAGGAGCACTTTAGCCCATGGGGCCCAGACCCTTGTTTTCCAGAAGGCTTTATGGCAAGTGTCCTCAAACTACAGCCCGCAGGCCAGATATGACTCACTGAAGCCATTAATCTGGCCCACGCAGGACCATGAGGCTGCCCTCCCACATCACACCACCTACCAGTCAGCCCCAACCTGCCTTCTGGAGGCTGAGGAGGCCAAAAACAGGCTTGTTTTTGGCCTCCTCAGCATCTGTGTGTCCCGCTTTTGGCCTCCCCAGCCTCCAGAAGCAGTCTGCCGGCCAAAAGTGGGCCTGTTTTTAGCCTCCTGGGGCCTCCACGTGACCGGTTTCTGGCCAGCAGAGTGCTACTGGAGGCTGGGGAGGCCAAAAACTGGCTGTGCGGAAGCCTCAGCCTCCAGTAGCACTCTGCTGGCCAAAAACGGGCCCATTTTCATTCATTAGCACAGTCGGCGGGAGGGGCAATTATGGCGGGTATAGGGGGCCACATCAGGTTCGGGGAGTGCGCCCCGATTGGTTGCATACGGTGGCGTGCTCCAACCCCCAAATTACTTCCCGTTCCCCGAGTGGTGTGTGTTCTCGGTCCCGGGGCCTTGGGCTGATGTTATGCAATGCCAGGTCTATTGTTACCAAGGCCCCCCTCATTCAAGAACTAATTCAGGAGGGGGGAGCAGACCTGGCC
>JAEANM010029955.1:0-10095 GCA_017656035.1 Myanophis thanlyinensis | reverse complement strand
AAAATAAAAAAATAAAAAAATAAATATTGGGAGAAGGATCATTCCAGAGGGCAGGGACAACCACAGAAAAAACATGCTTTAGGTCCAATAAAATGGCAGTTTAAAAGAAGCAACTTGGAGCAGGCCCTCCCTTGTGAAACGGAGATGGAGAAGGTAATCCCTCAAGTAATGTTAGTAATATATAGTATTTAATAATGGCATATTAAGAAATCACAAGGTTTGTTACTCAGAAAGTTTGGTCAATATAGCAAATAAAAGGAATATAACTTAGAGGTAGATTGCAAAATAAACCACTTTGCAAGTGAAAATTGGAGAGTTTTAGTTGAAGGAGGATATGCTCAACAAAAATATTAGTATGCAAAAAGCATCCCAGAAGTCAGAACAGTAACATGATCCTAAGAGGCCATTGAGTAAGGCCAATTGAAGATTTACAAAATAATGAAAGCTTTTGAATTTTATTGGCTTAGATAGGAAGAACGAGGAAAAAGAGGGGAGTATGTAATTGATTTTAAATTTTAATTTAAGGGTTCTTGAGAGTATATAAAGAGTAAAAAGTAAAAAGTACAGAGAAAAAATGCATTAAAGAAAAGAAAAAATTATAAATAACTTCCTCTCCATCATGCCAAAAACAAAAAAATTCAGTAAATTATCACCTTGGAGATACCTTGCTACAAAATATCTCTTCTTCTGTAATCTCATCTCTTATCTATAGACTAATTTTAAAGTCTTTTCATTCAGTTCTAATCAGCAAAGATACCTCTAAGGGGTTACCAGAAACAATAACATAGTTTATCTTTGATTGGATAAACTAGCTTTATAGTCCGCCCCACTGCTTTTAATAATCTTGATCATTTATCGCTTTAATGCCCTATATTTGATTTTTTTTTAATTTTCTCTTTGTCTCTTCTCAGAAATTACTTCAAAATTTTAACATGTCTCTTTTGTAAATCCAAATTAGGAAAGTTATCAAACTTGCTCTTCTGGTTTGTTTTTTTATATTCCTTTTCATTGTTAAGACATTAGTTGGTTTCATTTCTATAACCAATGTAACATGCAACATAATGGTCCATGACATTAATTCAAATACCAGTTTCAGATGTTTTGTTCTGTTATGATCCAAAATGCAGCTGTTCAACATAAAGTATTTTGCATATTTCATTCTGTTTTAACTGCTGTAAATATTGTCCTGTTTCTTAGATTTGGAATGTTTTCAGTTCTAGTCAGAGTCAGCATAGAAGGAGGACTAATCATATTCTATTTCTGCAAAGGGAAGGATATGGGGAAGGGATTAGGGCAAAGCAGTAGGCATTTAAGAAGCTAATGTCTCAGGGAGCCATTTTGGATGAAGCTATCAATAGAGGAAGATTAACTGGAATCTTGAAAGCATATTGGACTCCTCAGCTGATGCTTGATGCTTCTGCAGGTGGTGACTGCTGATAAGTAATTGCTTGTCTGCTTGTATTTGAGACAACCTCCACAACTTATTCCAGTTTAGTTTCCAGTTTAGTTTCAAATTTGATTCACTAGTCTGATGTTGATTTTAGTTAGAAACATAAAGGCATTCCTTGCTTTTCAAAACAGACCTCTTTTGAATTAAAAAGAACTTAATATTCCAGAGCAAATTATATGATAAATAAACCCCTAACCCTCCCCCATTTCTCCTGCTTGGACATTGAATTGGTGCAGCAACTTGTCTCCCTTAAAATATTTCTCTGCTTCCCCAATAGACCTGTAACTAGGGAATGTCAGATTTCCCCAACTTGTAACTAGAAGATGTCCTTTTATTTTAATCTCCATACCTTTGGCATAAACCCATTTACTACCCAGAAATGGCCAGTGTCTATAAGATATTAAGTAACTTAATAAGTATATAAATTAAATAAATTAAATAAACTTGGGTTACATTCAGTGCATTCATATGTTGAAGAAGTCATAGTGCAACAAGTCCATGGCTCAATTCCTGATAGACTACATATCGGCTTATTATTTGTGCACTTGAATTCCAGTAGGATTCATCCATCAGTCCACCAATGGCTTCCCACCCATTCTCAATTTTACTGACTCAACCTATTTTATGCATGGCCACTCATAACATTCCTGGATCCAGTGTCTGACCCAGCTGGGTCAAATGGTGTACTGGCTGAAAAGTTGTCTGGACTTATCACACATATAGCGTGGAGGTAAAGTTATGGCCAGCAAGCTCTATAAACTACATAATGTCATTACCTGAATGATAACCTACTGTCTTTTTTGTAGGAAAGTTGGATTGTGTTGTTGTGTTAATGTGTGTAGCATTAATAAATAAATTTAAATAAAAATACATGGAATGCCAGAGGTGTGTGCTTATGCATGTACTTTTTACCACTTTGCTTAAGTTTGCACACAAGTGATGTAACTATAAAAAGTACACATTGCTTTGATCTGCTGTTTAAGGGTATGTACTCAATGCAATTTATATGCATTTGACTCATGGTGGTGTGATTCAGGATGTTTTAATTTATGCAATGAATGTTTTCATCTTCAAAATCATTCTAAAAACTTCACTGTCAACAAGAACATGTAGAAAGTGCGCATATCTAAATAAATTCGATTGGTCAGTGTTTTTTACCAACAAATTCTATGCTGATGGCATACTTTCATTGTTGGTGCTTTCATATTTTTTGATTGAATTCATTTGAAAAGCAAAGGCTATCTGCTAAATTGGAAAGTGGAAGTTTTTGCATTAGTGTTATGGTGTCATTGAAATTCACTGTGCTGCATTGCATTCATTATCTTGTGCCTTTTTATGGAGACTTCAAAGTGTATTTCAGTATACAAAAATAATTTAGCTGGTTAGCTTGCTAAGCTTAAATGTATGAACATACTTCAGTCCATGCTGTTAATGCAAGGCATAATACATTTGTAATTTTGTTGCAAAAGTATTTTTGAATTTCTTGATTTTGACCTATTTGCTTTAGTTTTTTTTTACCACTTCAAGCATAAAAGAAAAGTTGTTTTGCTGAGAAGGGTGCATAACCCATGAGTAATCTTTTGTTATGTTATAAATGTAATGCACTGTAGTACATTACATGTAATACAATGTAGTATAGACTTATTTTTAGAATGTAAATGCTATATGCTGGATATTTTTGCTTCCCAAAGTGAAGCCCCAAGGAAAAAAATGATAAATGATCTTTTAGTAGAATGAAAACAGTCTGTATTCCTGTCAGACTTAGATTCAGTATAACAATAGAAATTTGGAAGGGGAAGTATATTTAAACTATTTTTAAAAATAATATTTAATGGGTTGGAGTTGATTTAGTATTTTTATTCTAAGGTGTCCATCTGTCCTGGATGAGTTAATTGAAAGGTTATGTGTTATGTGAGAGATCAAAAGTACAAAATCATGCTCTTCAGATAAAATATTGATATCCCTCTGGTAAATGCTCCTCCAGATTTCAAGGAAGGCTATGCCATTTTTGGGCTAAAATGTAGGTGCTCACTAGTTCATAGCAAAAATTAAAGTAAGCAGATAAGGCTGAATAAATATTCATTAGAGCTGTGTGATTGTGGTAATGCACATAGTTGTGCATGTACATGTATGCACATATAGCCAGAGAGCAGTACACAGAATAACTTCAAGAGCTAGCAAAAAGGTATGACTGATTCAGTAATTCATAACAAGCATTTATTGCGCACTCCTACACATTGCTAAGGAATTGTATTATAGGACTTTCACAGTCCAAATATTGATTGACTAATCCTGTCCTAATTTAAGTCCATAAAAGTAAAAGACCACTTTTATTGTAGAATATGTTTTGATTGTTTTATAGACTACAGGTTCAAAATAATCTTTGCAATTCAGCAAATTATTATTCAATTTCTTAGTGAGTTAAGAATTGAATATATACTATTTGCTGTCTTATTCTAAATGTATAGCTTGACTTCAGGAGTTTATTCAATTTATTTTGAATATCTGTCTCCCTTTTTCTTTTCCTTCCCAAAACTTACTAACATTGCATATGGCATCATGGAGTTTCAAGCATTTTGGGTGTATTCTGAGTCAAAACAGAATTTCCACACCCTTTAAAAGTTTTGTTTGGCATTCATCATACAATGGTGCAGTAATTCATCATTACTGGTGCAGTAATTTCTGGATAGGGAATTCACAGTCTAATTAGATTTGAACCAATTTCATCTAGTTTATAACTTGTTATGTTTGAGACTTTGATTTTAATTGCCCAGTTGCACCAATGGTCAGCCTACTTTACCCATTATTTTTTCTAACACATTGCAGATGCAGGGAGGTTATAATTTGAAATCTTGAATGCTTTGTTATATTTAAGGTAATCTTAACAAAAGCGGTGTATTACAAACTTGGTTTGAAAGTTAATAAATTATTGTGACTGTGTCCCTAATATGCCTCTAGAATAGGAGTGTGAAACTCATGTCATGGCGTCACGTGAAATATTGGGACTTTCCCCCTCTCCGCTAAACCAGGTGTGGGCATGGCCAGCATGTGACATATCTAGCCCATAGGCAGGGAGTTTGACAGCCCTGCTCTAGAAGACAAGAAATTCTTCCTCTAATACATTTCCTCAGAAAGAGAATCTTTCCTCTCAAATACTTCACCTCCTATGATCCTCTGACAAGCAAAGTCAATGAGGAAGCTAAGTTACTAATTTATCAACTGCAGTGATTCACTTAACAACTATAGCAAAAATGTCATAAAATGAGGCAAAATTCACTTAACAACAGAAATTTTGGGCTCAATTGTCATAAGATGAGAACTTCCTGTAATTGTTCTATGAGCTTTTTCCAAACCAAGTACTGCACATACTTGTGCAGCTCAATATGAGACTATGAGTAAATTGTAGATATTTGTAACAGACATGCTAAAAATTTTATATATTTCTTCCTCCATCATTTTGGATTCCAGGCAGCTGCTCTCTGCACTTCTCTTGGCAATCTTTTTCAGAAATGACTTGGCAGTTGTTTTAGGAATAAAACAGCCCAAGATCACCCAGGTGGCTTTGTACTAAATGCAGGAGGACTAGCACTATCTCCTTTTCAGCTAATATTTCAACCATTATACCAAACTGGCTCCATGCATAAATGCTTACAAATGATAACATCACTTTACTAGTCACTACTAACTGCAGACAATATTTTGTAACAATTTAAATTTTGTTCCTTCTTTCTTTTCCATTTGCAATTTGATATAGTGAAATAAAAATTTAGAAAAAAGGAATAAAAGCAGTAAGTACTTAGATTTCCCCCTTTCATTTTCCTCATTTTTTCTTTTTATATTTAAGAACTTTAAATTTTATATTACAGTATTGATTTTAAAATTGAAATTAATTGAAATTAAGAGCCATGGTGGCGCAGTAGTTAAAGTGCAATATTGCAGGCTAATTCTGCCAACTACCAGCAGTTCAATTCTCACCAGCTCAAGGCTGGGTTCGCCCACAGTCTGGAGTTTGATCCTGACGGGTTCATGGTTGACTCAGCCTTCCATCCTTCTGAGGACCCAGATTGTTGGGAGCAATATGCTGATTCTGTAAACCACTTAGAGCAGAGGTCACCAACTGGTGGTCTACAAGAAAAGTTTGGTGGTCCACGGTGCACCCGGATGGAGGAGCTTCTCCAGGATGGCCAATGGGCCAGTCTAGTGACTAGAGCTTGTGGTGGGCAACTTTGCAGGTGGTGCAATATGCAGAGAGTAGCACAGCCCTCACTGGCCGAAACGAGGCAATGGTGCTATTGTGAAGGAGGGAAGGCAGGTGGGCCAAACTAATGGATATGGGCAACCCATACCTCTTTCATTCCCCTGCTGTGGCTCCCTGTTGGCTGCCCTGCCCCTTTCCCTCCTCTCCCAGTCACTCCTTGCCTGGCCTGAGGAGGGTGGGTTGGGCGGATGGGTGGGTTGTGACTTGATCCATGCAACAGGAGCAAAGGCACCCCTGGACTTGCTTCATCTCTTGCTGTGTCCCACAGCCACTTCTTTCAGCCCTTGTGCTGCACACATGTCGGTCACTCAGGGAGACGCACAACTTCCTCTTTGCCCTGAGACACTGGACCAACCCGGCTGTTTCTGTCCGCCGCTGCTGTTGGAACAGGTCATGTGCCTCCCCTTGCGACTGAGGTGCGTCCAGCACAAACAGAGGTTGGAAGAAGTGCCTGCGAGACCCAGAGAGCTCCGGAGAATCTGTGTGTGTGTGTGTGTGAGAGAGAAGAAAGAGAGAGGGAAAGACAGAAAGAGAGAGGCAGACAGAGAGACAGATGAGAGAGAGAGAGATGAGAGAAACAGAAATAAGAGAGATGCGAGAGAGAGAAACAAAGATGAGAGAGAGGTGAGAGAGACAAAGATTGAGAGAAGCAGAAACAGAGATGAGAGAGAGAAAGAGGCAAGTGAGAGACGAGAGATGAGAGAGACAGAGAAAGAGGGAAGGAGAGAAACAAGCTAAGTGCCTGAAGGACCCCCGTCCTATCATTGGGAGACCAGGCGCTTTAGCAAGTGGTGCTTTAGCGAGTGGCGCGGCTGGATTCATAGTAGTGGCCCGCAGGATTTAAAATTATGAATTTAGTGGTCCCTGGGGTCCGAAAGGTTGGTGTCCCCTGGCTTAGAGAGTGCTGTGAAGCACTTGGAAGCAGTATATAAGTCTTACTGCTATTGCTATTAGTATGAAATTAACACTGATCAGGGACCTTGTCAAAATATATGTACAATTGGGGGGGGGGGGGGGTTCCTTGCAGAATTTTCTTCACAATCAGAAAACTACTGTCTCTAAATTTTTGCCAAGTGTTTTTTTAGTTCTGAATATAATGTTGGCAAGAATTCTTTAAAACTACACATACATTTATTTGTCCTCTACTAAAAAGTTTGTACAAAATAGCCTACTTTTTTAATTTTAAAGGGTAATGGTTTATATTATTTGAATATTTCTTCTTTTAAAAAAGTATAAAATGAATGATTTTTTGTTTCCAGATGCCTTGCCTGCTTTTTTTCAACTTGTAAAGATCTATCTAAAGTCAATATGCCATAGATCATATTGGTAGCATTAATCTGCCTAAAAGTAGCAAATAAATAATTGTTCCTTTACCTACATAATCAGAATACTGAAGGAAAGGATCATGTTTAATGATGTATTTGGGAAGTATTTCCAAACAGTGATGGGGCCAGAATTTACAGTAATAATTCTCGCTTCTACATCATTAAAATTTGACAAATGGGAGAAACTTTTATGTAACAGTCAGTATAGTGCTTAAGGTATCAGGCTTGAAAGTAGAAGACCATGAATTCTTGACCTACCTTGGGCACATAGCCAGCTGGGTAACCTTGGGCCAGTCTGTGAGTCCTATATGCAAGTTATGGTAAACCACTTCTGAAATTGTGTCAAAGAAATTGCAAGAACTTGCCCAGGCAAGTTGCAGTAATAAACATTGACCCAAAGGCACACATGCATAAAAGAAACCTTTATGGAGACTTTGGGACTGTATCCTTTTATACATTAATTAGTTAACTGCAATGGCAGTTTTTCAGTGTCAATATTTAGTGTTTGGTAAACTATAGTGAAGAACTTCAGAATTAAAATATTTTTTTTATTAACAGAGTGTTTGTAATATATTTATAAGTATTGTGGCATGTTTATAAAATTGATTTTTTTTATACCTGCAGAATATCTTGGCAAGACATAAATTAATGGCATTAATATTATCTTTTCTTTTCTATATCTAGCTACGTAGGAAATCTTTCCAGAGATGTGACCGAAGTCCTTATACTTCAATTATTCAGCCAAATTGGACCTTGCAAAAGCTGTAAAATGATAACAGAGGTAATATGTTCTCACAATCTATATGAAATATCTTAACATTTCACATAAAAGTAGTTACTAATTCTGCTTTTAAAAAATCAAGTAAGATTGCAGCATGAAATAAGACAGTTTAAGGAGGACTCCTATGCAAGCATTGACTAGGATTATAGCCTTAATCAATTTAACTGACTAATTTTGATTAACTAGAAAAAGGTTCTTGTGTATCATAAAAGATGCTTATTGTCTCTTTTCAGTCCATCAGAAAGATTGCTTCTGTCTCTAGTAAAGTATATGTTTAGTTTAACTACAGCTATATACTTTCCAATGAAGGCGGGAAAGAATACTTTTTCTACAAGATAATTTAGGCTGAATACATTATTTAAAGATTACTTTGATTGCAACATTTTCTTACTTTGTGACAGAAAAAAGATAAAGAATCTAAGCAATTCCTTATTAGGGACTACTATGAATATTAGTAATTACATAGAAAAGTAACTGGATTGCAACTGTGGTTTTTATATGTTTTTATTTGAATAATTTATATTTCATTAATAGTTTCAGATGAACATCAAAATAAAACGTTTTATTAGGATTTAGCATTGCTTTTTTGCAGTGCCGTGGATGAACAAAATATTTTCTTTTAAAGAGGATGGAAATAGAGAACCAATATTGTTTATTGGACTGTTGAAATTGATTTGACTGTTGGATTCATTTAGTTATTTTCAACAAGTTGTATCTTTCATTATTAAAAAAGAAAATTTATTTTGATGTTACTGAAAAACCAAAATATGGATTTTGAAGTCCCTTGCATAAATATCTACATAAATGATAGAAATTAGTATTTTCAATAGGAAAGTTTTACAATATGCCTTTTTTTCTTTTCATTATTATTAATAAAGATTTTGTGGGAATATATGGCCATTTGAAATTAGGTTATTTTTAAGTGCTAAGAAATTAGGGCTATAAAACCTGGAAGAATATTCCTGCTTTTTTATTTTAATAGAAGGAAAGGGATCTATTTCAAGTATTGGATCTTTTTTTTAATCCTGAAGGTATATTTCTAAATGGGTTGAAATTACAAAAGACACAGTGCAATACTGGAATTTGCAATTTTGAAAATAATCATCTTGACCATCCTTCACTAGTTTATAGCCATTGGCTGATTCTCATGCCAACTGAAATAATAATGTTCATTTTTAGCTAAGTATGATGTATTGACTTTTATCACAGTTGTCTCAATATTGATAATCTGTTTTGTATATATAATATATCAAAAGAAATATATTCCTGATCTTAATTACAAATTCATATTGTGATTTTTTTAATGGCAGTTTCAAGAGGCTTCTTATATATTATGAATAAAACAAAATGGCACAGTAGATAGTTCATTAGAAATTAAGACCAAAATACTTTTGTTGGTACATGAATTGTGTTGTTTCCCAGATTAGTGAAAATTGTTCTATTGTTCCATTTTTCTGGAGGTTGGATATATCTATTGTAACATTGATTTTTGTGTTTTAAATATTAAAGATTTAGTCCTTTTATTTATTTCTTAGCAACCACCCATAGATAACATTTATTTTCATTTTATAATTTATTTATTAAACATAACATATCTACATATATGACCTGATTCATTAAAATATGAAGCGAAAAATCAAATAATTTTAAATGATTTACTGCATTTTGCTGTAATTTTCTAACCCACATTCTTGCTTTTAATGCCTTGTGAAATCTGAAACGATCACATACATCCTCCCAAATCTGGGCTTTGAAATTGGTAAGTACTTGGAGCTGAACATGTTTGCAAAGGAAATAGCTCCAGTTATCATCAAGCCCCCTTTTCCTTCAAAACGTACATCATTCTATTTGTAAAATTTGCAGGAAGGAATGAACCATTTTAGAAGCATACGTATGTGTAACCTAACATAGTAGATGTAATCTTATCCCAAGTGTCTTCTGGATCCAGTTCGATAGAAGCTGGCAGCATTAGTTTTGACAAGTTCAGAGGTTAATTTTGTTGATAATTATTTCCAGTTAGGGCCACAAGCTGCAGTTAAAACTTTTGATTCTAAGTGTATAATCCATCATGTCATTTAAAAGTGTGATGAATTTTCAAGAAAGGCTGTTCTGAATTGAAACTGCATACATGATGGCCTCTAGATGTAGTTTTGTGGATGCTATAATTTGAGATATTCTTTTGACAGAATAGACAACAATTCTTACAGCTACTTTGTAAGCACTTATGGTAATATTTTCTTTTCTAGCTTTAAGTAATATATTTTCCTGGATTTTCTTCTCA
>JAEANM010029954.1:0-10095 GCA_017656035.1 Myanophis thanlyinensis | reverse complement strand
AACAATTTAAAATCTATTAAAATAATTAAATGAAGGCTGTCTTAATTAAGATTATCATATAATTTAAATTCAATTAACATCAGTTAAAACAATTAAAATATAAACAATTAAATTTTAATTTAAATTAATTACATTTAAAATAAAATTAAGTTACATTTAAAATCTCAGGTATCAGGCCAGGCCGGCTAGTTGAAATAAATGGGTCTTCAGGGCACGACGGAAACGCCGGAGATCCATAATAGTACGGATCTCCGGGGGGAGTTCATTCCACAGGGAGGGTGCAGCCATAGAGAAGGCCCGTACCCTCAGGGCTGCCAGATGACACCGTCCCGATGATGGAACCCCAAGGAGGTCAACCCTATGGGAGCGCACTGGTTGGCTGGAGGCTGATGTATGGTGTGCTAAATTGTGACTTTTAATTAATAAAATTATAACCATTTTCAATAACTTTTTCAGTGTTGGGATTATGCCACATTCAGGAAATTCAAAAGTTATAATTTTTGCACAAATGCCAAGAACTCATGGTGGATGCACTGTCATGTTGTTTATAGTCAATCTGACCATTTTTTTGCCCGATTTTAAAATATGTGTTTTTGTTTTATCAACCAAAATAAAACACAAATCAGAAAAAAGAAATACAACATAAGAACAAAAAAAGATAAATGTACAAAAAATGAAAAAAAGTGATCCAAATACCAAATACATTTAACATTAAACATATCCACCCTGGCTGGATTACACCTTTCCTATGCGAGCTGCACTGGCTTCCTGTTGCCTTCCGGGTGCAGTTCAAGGTGTTGGTGTTTACCTTTAAAGTGCTCCATGGCTTGGGACTCGGGTACTTACGGGACCGCCTGTTGCCACTGTCAGCCTCCAGCCTACCAGTGCGCTCCCATAGGGCTGGCCTCAGGGTTCCATCATCGGGACGGTGTCGCCTGACAGCCCCGAGGGTACGGGCCTTCTCTATTGCAGCACCCTCCCTGTGGAATGAACTTCCTCCGGAGATTCGTATTATTACGGATCTCCGGTGTTTCCGACATGCCCTGAAGACCCATCTATTTCAATGAGCCGGCCTGGCCTGATACCTAGGGGTTTTAAACTAAATTTAACTTCAATTTTAATTTGAATTAATTTTAAACTAAATTATTTTAAATTGTCTATATTTTTAATTGTTTAATATTTTTAACTGATTTTAATTGAAATTGAAATTTTATAATGATAATGTTTTTTAATAGACAGCCATCATTTAATTATTTTAAACGGGATTTTAAATTGTTATCTATGTGTCTATATTTTTACTGGCTGTGCACCGCCCCGAGTCCCTAGGGAGAGGGGGCGGTATATAAATTAAATAAAACCTAAACCTAAACCTAAACCTAAAAAGAAGATTAATTCTCTTCCCCATTACATAACTACAAATAATACCATTTTGGTGCATCAACTAATTACATAAATTACATACATTTTTTTGGTATTTTTAATTTTTACAAAGGCTTTATTTGCTGCTGTTACATTGAATCTTTGACTGTTTTTTTTTATAATACCTCATATTGAAGTGCAAAAAATATCTGTCAGGGTTCCAACCAGTACTCTAATAAGAGTCTCAAGCCATTTAGCAAGAAAAATCCAGTTGTTTATTAACAGCGTCTTCACCTACTTTGCACCTTGCCTTTGACCCTGTTCCCCTCCCTCTAAGGTGTGTCACCAGTCTCATTCCCCAATGAAGCATTTTTGCAGATTGTAGAAGTCATTCCCTCAGCCATTGCAGGTATCCATGGAGGTGGCCTTGAGTTTGATTAGCTGGGCTGTGTTTTGTTTCTATTTAGTTTCGCACTAAGGATTAAATTGAAGTGTGTTATCCCATCCCCCTACTTATGGCAACTCGGGAGCAGATCAGGAAAGCTTTGCAAATTGACAATATCCTTCTGGATGAGGGTCAGCCTGTAACAATTGCCAATTCCTGGTCTTGGCATCATTATTTTCAATTTCCTTTTATATATTTTCCATGCATGGTTTTCTCTCCAATTTTCTAAATAGTTTCCAATAATTCATTCTTATGATTATTTTCCAGTTCTCCTACTTTTGAGGCTTTAGGGTTTGTTTGTTTTTTTGAAATTATGATGAGTGCATAATTTCCTTGCATTACTTTTCAAGTAGTCCTTGACTTAGGATCACAATTGGGACCTGAATTTAAACTGCTAAGTTAGGTGGTTGTTAAGTGAGTGTCCAATTTTATGACCATTTTTGCAGCAATTGTGTCAGGGTTCCAAGTAACATCTCCTTCAAAATCAAAGGCAGGTGTATTCATCAAAACATAATTTTATTTGAAACATCATATTGGCATATCTGGGGAAAACCCAAATCTGAATTCTCGTGTTTTCCACTTCCAAATTAAAGTTGTCATTACTTCCTCCCAAGGCGTCACATGCAACTTCTTCCTCCAATCCCACCAGGGTTGAACCAACAGGCCACCTTCGAACATTCCCTCCACAGGTGTTGGTGAAACGTCCTTGATTCTCACGGGGAAAATGTTATTTTGTTATCACCCCAAGCAATTATCTATATTTCCGTCCCCCTCCTATTCCCACATCTAGTGTGGCAGTCCCAAAAAGGAAATGAAAGAGAAAAGAGAGAAAGTGAAAAAACAAGTCCAACAGACTCTTTTGGGATTGATAAATTGTTCATTGAATCACTGCAGTTGTTAAGCGAATCTTGTTTGTTAAGAAAATCCAGCATTCCCATTGACTTTGTTTGTCAGAAGCTGGCTGGGTGGATTGCAAATTGCAATTGCATGATCCTGCCAAGTTGCCTGAATTTTGATCACATGACTGTGAGGATGTTGCAACAACTTTTTGTGTGAGAACTGGTTGTAAGTCACTTTTTTTCAGTGCTTTGAAAGGTTGTAAGTTGAGGACTCATTTGTAATCATTTAGTCCATGTTTACCTCTTCAGTTATCTGTTTTACATACTGTACACACAGCTTCCAGTTGTTTTGGTGCTAAATATAATCAGTCGGCATCACATCAACTTATTTGCAATAAGAATGAAGAGGTATCATTGAGTTGGTAAAAGACAATGGAGGCAATGAATCTCCTTGAAAAATCCTGCTCCTGATGTTTATATTCTCAATTTCTTTGTCATTAAACATTAAAAATGGTTTTCCATTTCCTCAAACCTTCTTTTATAAAATTCTGTATGATTGCACCAGCCAAACATGTCTGCATCAAACTATGTGAAAAAAAACAAATGCCTTTTTAGACTCATTCCAAGTCATAAGCTATAGATTGGTTTCATCTTCATTTGAAGTATTTTTAGTATCATTTGTCAATCAGAGACCAAGCTTTAGTTTCTAGTGAATTTTTATTTGAAATTTGAAATTTTAATTCTTAATATAATAGTTAGACATTGAGACATTCTTCTGTATTTTACTATTAAATATGTTCTACCAGCTGTCATTCATTTTTCAACTTTTCCAAGTTGTAATATTTAATTAATCAATTTGCAACTAATGTCTCATGGCAAGTCACATGTTTCAGCCAAAATCAGCCTATTTGATCTTTTTCTGATACACTGCTATTCTTAAACTTTGCTGCTTACTATTTAATCATTTCTGGTGATGCACTATCCATTTTGATTGAACGAATGTTCTTCTCAGTCTCTTTAATCCATTTTGCCTCTTTATTATGTTCTGGATTACATGCCATTCCAAAATTTTAATGTTTTATCTTTATCAGGGCAAGCATCTGTATTTGTACTATCTTCCAGCAATATTTTTACAAAACATATGTTGGTTTGTTCAAAATTATTGACTTCATTGAAAAAAATTTCTTCTATCTCTCATTCAATTTAACTTGAAACAATGAGTCATTTTAATTCTTAGTTTTTTTAAATCGTAGTGTGAGGATTATACATTTTCTGTACATTTTTATTTGATCCAATTTTTTAAAACTTTCAAATTCTTTAGATTGTTGTTACCTAATTTGCTGATATTATTTTCCCAGACAAATTTTCTGTTTTGGTGATTAATTTCTTGCTTTTGTTGTGAATTCTAATAATATTTGCAATAAAAATGCCAGAAATCAATTCCTTTTCTAAACAGCACTCAAGTTTTAATATAATCCTAAGTGTTTTGCTAAGACCTCACTAGTTGACAGCATCAGAAGTATTACTGTATAAAGTTTCCCAACAATGAAAGAAACTGAAAGGATAGTTTTATACATATGAAATAGAAGACATAGCTCGCATCTGTGCCCTTCAAAGTTCCGTATTATGGTAGTTCACACCTGCATTTTGTAGCACTTTTGAATCTTGCCTTGTGACTGCTTACTTTTGTGGACAAAAAAGAACCTGGAAATAGTTTCACGGGACACGTGTGAGTATGTGGTGCAGTCTTGCAACCAGATAGCAGTTTGGCTCCCACAGCATGCAATCCGACATCTTGTATTTGGGTCCTCATCAGAGGAGTAGTGAATAAAAGGAGATTTATGTTCAAATCATATGCTTTAAAAATTTCTGCTAAGTGCTAGTTTGCTCTTTGGTGTTGAGCCTGCAATTTAAGGCACAGCGGATTAAAAGGATTACAACATAATCCTAAATGTCATTTACAGAGAGATGGTTGTATAATAACTAAATAAAACCAAGTAAAGGGGTGGTGTGTTGTCAGTCTGCCACTGAAACCATGTCTCTTTTGCCTTTTCATTCCTCTCCTTCCTCGACTCCAATGCATATTGGAAAGGAAGTCTCGATAGAAATTGCCACAAAAGATGGTCATCGAGTCGCAAGATGGAACGCTTTGCAGTCCAGGCTAACATGGTTACCAAGGCATTAATAATTCGATTAGTTTTTAAACATCATTTCAAGGTTCAGTGTTTCATGTCCGTAGCACAACTATTTCAGAAAGACCTGATTTATTTCCTTGATTTTTACCTTGCTCTTTGTTTATCTTAATATGAAACTTAATCACCATTTACTGAATTTAACATTGCATTAATAATTGGGAGTAGGGGAAACTGCTCGATGTGTTTCATTTTAGCATCATGAAGAATATCCAACTCTAATGAGGATGCTATAAGCATTTATTCAAAGTCAACAGTGTCGTATAACAAGCAGGAATATGATTATTCTTTTAAAACCAGAGAACCACTTATCTATGACTTTTTCTATATTATCTGAGGATCAAAGATGTGTACATATCAATTATACATGGCATGGGCTGGATCCATGGAGTGGCCTAACTATTTATGAGTCAAATGCAATGCATACATATGTGTATTAGGATTTCTGTTAATTAATAAAAATATGGTTATAACAAACTTTTCTTGTAATGACATTTAGCAATAGCCTCTGGTGCAAGTTTCTTCAGTTCTTTTTGTTTTGCTTGAGAGGTACCTGAATTTCATATTGAGGTTGTTAAACATATAAACTTATCTTTCTGTTAATATTGCAGAAAAAGATGACATCTTTAAGTCCACCAAATTTTCATAGAAATATGAAAATAATGGTAGTTTTTGCTTAAAATATCTTGACCACTGGAAAAGCTATTTTTGAAAAGAAAACCATAATTTTACACTGTAGATTTCTATGCCAATAAAAAGACACTTTGTTGTAACTAGATACTTTATATTTGTGTATGCTAATTGTCACAGAATGCCAAATATAACATATTCCAAATTCTATAGTTCATTAAGAAACAAGAATGCCATGTAGTTCATTACAGCATTATAATGTATTGTTAAACAACTCAGTGAACAAATTACAGCTTTAGAATATTGGGAATTTAGCTCAATTTAGTTGGGAAAAATAAGGATTCCTTTAAGTTAAGTTCAGTCTTACGGTTTCAAGTACATGTCCCTCTATTTTCCTTGGCACATAGTGAACTATGTCTTCTCCTGTGGTTGATTTTAGGTTTCTTTGGCTTGGTGTGTTCTACTTTCCAGTCTAGCGTAGCTCTTGAACAGTTTAAAATCAACAGAGGATACAGGACACAACTTTCTGTTTCAGTTGGCAGAGTCTTGGAGGCCTTTTCTGCTGTGGCCCCTGTTCTTTGGAATATTTTTGCTACCTGAGGTGAAGTCTACCCCCACCCATCTGGGAAAAGCAATATGACCTGGCTCTGTAGGTTGGCTTGGAGACCTGAATGCTCTATGATGGTGATGACTGATTAATTAATAGGAATGATGCCAGAACCATACCAATCTTGCCTTTGGTTTTTAACTTCTGTATCTAATGTTGTTAATATTTTAAATATTTTTATATTTATGATTTTAATTGTATGCCAGCCAGAATCGCTTTGCAGAATAAAATGGAGGGGGGAGGGATATAAATTTAATAAGTAAATAAACAGTTATTGCTAGTTGTAATGGCTGTATATACTAACTTCAACCACTGAGGCAATAAGGCTCTCTGAATTAATTCCTGCTATTATATTCATATCCTTCTTTATGGCCTTTATGTATACAATGTGTGCACATGCTTGGAGAAAAAAATGGGGGACTGAGTAAATTTCTTACCCTGATTAAATATGCTGCTTCTTATGCACTTAGGTTTGAGTGAAATACTAATTGTTTACACACAGAAGACGATGCAGTAGAACAGATGTATATTAATTTACTGTTGACTTCCCTTAGAATTCTGTGCTAGTTACCGTAATTCTATAGTGCCAAAATAGGACAGTATCTCAACTCACTTCAATGTTCACTTGTTCAACCTCACTCACAATGTTCTTAAGGAGAAGAGACCAGAAAGAGAACAGTCCAAGATCAACATTGCCATGTTTATTTGCTTTGTACCCAAAGCAACAGGGTACAAGGAGCCTAAAACCAATAAGCTAAGGCAATTGTTCCTGCTATATGTCTCTGGTGAACAAGGCATATGGCTAGGGAGACCCAGGTTCAAGTCCACCCTCAACCAGGGAAGCTCCATGGATGACTGGCCCAGTCACCCACTGTCAGCCCAACCTCTCCCCTCCAGAAAAAATTGAGAAGAGGGACTGATCTGTACCCTGCCTTGAACTCCTAGAGGAAACACAAAATCTAAATCTAATAAATAAGTGCACTAAAAACTGTAGATGAAGAACAATGGGTGGTAATCGAATGACTGAATCAGTTCATCCCTTTAAGAAATATAAAAGACACAAGAAAGAGGAGAAACCAATCTTCCTCTTCTGATATCCCTGGAGAAAACAGATCCAGGAAATGCTTTGAGAGTTTTCACTTATATTTTAGAAATGTGTTCATAATCTGAGAAAGTCACATTTAGGAAATTACAGGTTTTACAATGCAATCTCAAACTGCATTTCATCTCATCCCATTTCTCTCAAATACTAGATCCACTGAGTTCAGAGCAGGTGTTTATACGTATGTGTGTATCTGCAGACTTATTCTTCTTTCTCTGTTGTTAGCTCTTTTCAGCTTTCATAGCTGCACTGCAGATGTTATTTGTCCATCGGAAAGAAAAATATTTATTTTGAGCTAGAGGCACTTCTAGGCTGCTAAAATGAAGCATAGCAATAATTTCTGCTTACTATTCACATAAAATAATAATTGTATCTACAGCAAAAGTACAGGAGAACATTAAGACCTGTGGAACTGGAGGCTAATACAAGGTAAAAGCTATACTGGAGTCCCCTCTAGAGTACAAAAGAAAGATGCCAGACATCTAGCAGTGTCAGTGTAAGAATGTATTGCCTGTGTATTTTTTAAAAGCATGTTGATTATATTTTGAAAAGTCATCAATTTGTAATTTTAATATGATATTGAATGACACTCTTACTGCATTATTCATAAAAAAACATTGCTGCCCTCTTGTGGTCAATTGCTATGTTGGCTCTGATTTTCCTCTGACAATTTTGTTTAGTTTGCAGCTTTGAGGTTGTGATCTTCAACAAACGAACTTTGGAAGAAAAAAGGATCATTGGAAACATAGCAGTTTTTCATTTTTTGTTTAGCATCTAAGTAACTGTGATTAGCCAAGATGCCAAATTAGATGTCATTTTCCAGGAAAAGATTTTCTATTGATATTTCAGTGTAACAATAAATACATGTTTTTACACATAGCATGCACTCACAGCTTACACCATATCCACAGCTCAAACACTGTGTGTATAATAGCCTTCCAGCTGCTTAACCCTTGGCCAGTAATCCTGTGCACGGTCCTCTATTAGGGCTCTCATATTTGGGCTGCAAAATTTAGGTGATCATCTAATAGGTGTAAAAAGCCTTCATTGTAATTTAATGATGTTTAGAATTTTGTAACTCAGATTTGTAGTTTTATCTATATGGTGAATGCCTGTTGGTACATTCAAGTTGATGGATGATACATTATGCAAGTCACACTGAGACATCTTTTACAAAAGGCTCAAAAATAACTCATTCTTTCTCCCACATATAGGCATAAATACATAGAATTCTGTATTTTAGAAAATATAATTTTGTCCACTCCTTGCGTTACTACCTTTGTTAGCCAAAATTGGTTAAATCACTTATTGATAGATTGGAACCAAATTTAATTATAAAAACAACTTACAGGTATTAACAATTTTACTCATTTGCAGCTGGAATTTGGAAAAGACCTTTTAAAATATATAGGGGAATAAACAGGTGCCAGCTCATCTTATTGAAATAGTAACATTAATATTTTTTCAAAGCTACTTGTTTAATGAGGTAATGCATGATGTAATAGACTTACTGTTCCTGAGATTACTGTGTGTGTTGCAGTCATTTTTATATTACAAAATAATTTATTGCTATGGGAAATGCTAAGGAGCGTCACTTTAAAAAAAATGTGACTCCAAATATCATTAGTAAAGAATAACCTACTGCAGGGATGTCAAATTTGTGTTATCACGGCAGTGTCGCGTGACGTATTGGGACTTTTTCCCCTTCACTAAACCAGGTGGGGGCAGGGCCAGCATGTGACGCATCCGGCCTGTGGGTTGCGAATTTGACAGCCCTGGCCTGCTGGCATTTGAGAACACCTTTAATTTGGATACAACACTGCATCAAACCTATCATTAAAGCTGTATTGCCAGTGATTATGTGCATCCCCTGGAGTCCTGATCGGTACAAGACTCCCTAATGTACTCAGATGTTTTTGTTTAAGGAAGATGTTCCTCAATTCTGAGTAACCATTAGGGATATGAGCACCTCTGCTTTTTCTGTACAGATAAACAAGAAAATCCACTTATATAGGAACTTATTTAATAAGGACAGCAGAGAGAATTCTGGAACAATGTTGTAACTCAAAGTGCATTATTATTACATTTTTATATTATCTGTTGTGATCATGCGATATATACTGGCTATTTTTTTTAAAAAAAGTATGATTTTATTTTTGTTGTTAAATAAGATACGTTAATTGAGACAATATTTCTCTGCTTTCCATGTAGAAAATATATTTTTTCAATTTACCTCAGTTTAAAATTGTACTATTCACTTAAATAGAGATTGGGAAAGTTCTACCTTATCCATCTTTCTATAACAATCTTGTGTCAATTTGCCATTTTCTAGAGTTGTTTCTGAATATAGTTTCTGTCAATTTATTATGCCATAAGTAAATTACTGCTCATTGCAAAAGGAAGGTATCAAATTTGGGAAGAATGATGTAATAACTGCATTTCTCAAAAACTGGAAAGATCAGAAAAGGGTCATAACTATAGATTATAAATGAGCCCATAACTCAAACTTGGCAGGAAATTAACAGTGTTGCTACTGTATATTCTTCTCTTTTTTTTGGTTGTTGTTATTTTACCTGTGAGATACTTTGATACACAAATTCAAGAAGAACTTTAAAAACAAGTAGCTAGGATTCTCCTTATTTCCAAAATAAGAATTGCACAAAATGAATTTACTTGCTTTTACTGGGTATATTTACTGGCCAGTTTAGAGATCAAAATGAGAAGCTTAATGAATTGAGGAAAAAATGCAGGTGATAATGTAAATTTAAAGACATTTTTAATACTCTCCATAGTTCCCTACATATAAAAACTTAGTAGATCAATAAGACACATTATGGTGGTTTGCCTAGGGTGACCAACCGTCCTCTTTTGCCCGGACATGTCCTCTTTTTACGTCCTGTCCGGGGCGTCTGGGCGGGTTT
>JAEANM010029953.1:0-10095 GCA_017656035.1 Myanophis thanlyinensis | reverse complement strand
GCCAATGTTAAGAGTCCCTATTCTCAGACCTATACTCCTGCCTTTCCTCTTCTCTCTCTGTCTATGAATCCTTCTGCATCCTCTCCTTCTTTGATCAACAATATTCCAATTTCCGCCAGCACCAGGTGATGGTTGTTGTTAACCTGGGCCTTGACCAATCCGGTATGGAATTCCCACTGATGATTCACATGTTTAAATGATTTGCATGTTGTATAGGTAGTAAACTGTGTGTCATAATTACACAGAAGATAGTAAAAGTCATTAAGAACCACTGCTGCATTACTTTAATTTTGTTTTTTAAATGAATATTTTTTTAAAACTATTGCATTAGCATGAACATCCTTCGATCCAAAATATATCCTCTGGTACAAATATTGCTCCAGTATAAATGTTTTGAGTTGAATTGTCCATGTGTGCATCAACTTGGGAACTTCAACCAAATACAAATGTTCTGAAATTACATATAAATAAATGAATTACACTCCAAAATTTATGAAAATGTATGCCTTGAAGTTTAAAAATGTGCCTATGGAAAAATTTTAAAATACTTATTTCCAGATAGAATGTATATCTCTGCTCTCTATTGTGTCATCTTTTAGGTACTATTTTTTCTAGTTATTGAATTACAGAAACCTGCAAGGATGAGAGATTGGTTAAATAAATATTTTACCTTTCAGATTGTTTTTAATGTGTAACAGTCTTCTCCAATCTGGTACCAATCTAGATATGTTGGGAATATTTGGCCATGCTTGCTGGGGAACTCTGGAAGATGCAGTCAACACAGATAAGGAGCTACCAGACTGATTTATAAGCAGACTGATTTGCAATGCTACAAAAGACTGCTGACAGATATACATGTGAAAAAATGTACATTCATCTTTCATATGGTTGAGAAAAAAAAATTTGGGGGTCAAAATTCCCGGTTATAGATATGAAAACTGCGGTGAGATTTTAAATGTAGCAATTATCTAAACATATGAAGCATACTACCACTGGTTCACAAATTATTATTTCATGATTTCATCCATTACATTTATATCCTAAGAAAAATTGCAAACTTACAGCATGTAGACAACCCAAGTAGAGTAGTTTCCTATATATTTTCTTTGTGTTATCACTGTTCTTAAATATCTTCAAATGTAATAGAAATTATAACAAGTCACGTAAATAAAGAAAGTCTGACGACAATAAAAGAACATTTTTCTAGAAGATAATATGAGGTTTCAGAAATAGAAGCTGCATTCTGGATTATACCTTTGGATATAGCTATGCATTTCAATGAGTCATTTTTTCTAAGACACCCGAGTACCCAACTGGATCAATTAACCATTTATGAGACATGTTTTTCTTGATTTCCCAGGGCTTAGGAGCATAACAATCAAAAGGAAAACATTAAGAGGGCCATCTATTAGTGTTATTTTGTGTTAATGGAGCTCTCCCCCCTCCCCCCAATTTTTGCGATCTGCCTTTCAGACAGCTAAGTGACTTTGACAAGGACTTATTTCAAACACACATGTAGTCTTGCAACTTCATCAAATACGTATGAGAAATTATCTATCCCTATTCCTGCACCAGCCTGGAAGCAAATCTAATTAGTCCATGTATGTAGCATAGATAAAGCTTTACGATTTACAACTTTTAGAAATAATTCTAAATTTAGCTCAGGTGGAATTGAGGCGCTGCATCTACGGTACTAAACTATCTTGGGTTGGCTGGCTCTGCTTACGCTCACCGATACCCTACTCAGCTCCAGATTGGACCACTTAGTGCACTCTACATGGAGCTGCCCTTGAAGAGTATGCACTCCTAGAGCAGTATACCTCTGCTCTAGGAGTTATACCTCTGTTCTGTGAGCTGCATTGCTTGTGTTTGCTTCCAGGTCCAATTCAAGGTGCTGCTTTTAATTTTTAAAGTACATGGACATGGGACTGAGCTGTCCCTGGTTACGTGGGGTGGCCATTAGATCTGGCACAGAAGGCATGGCGTGGATACTGTCAGTTAAAGACCTACATTTGGTGGGTCCCAGGAAATTTATGGCTTACATTGAAGACAACCTCTCCTTCAGAAGATGGGGTAAGGCACCAAAGGATTAGCTATCTTTAACTTGATGTTTAAACCAACATTAGGAAGATTCATTTAAGGAACTGGAATATAGGGGGGAAATGGTATTTAGAAACAATTTTAATAAACAAGACTTTAAAAGGAACATAATTTTAATGAGAAAAGAAATAAAGATGGGTGTGGGTTCCTAAAATGGGATACACCAGGGGTGGGCAATTACGGCTCCTTCATGACTCGTGGACTTCAACTCCCAGAATTCCTGAGCCAGCTGGTACACTAAAAGCTACACTAAAAGCAAAACTGCAAACAACTTCATTGAAGCAAAAGTTTATGTGGCTGGTCCAAAAGCCTCTGGAAAACCCACTGCAAAAATATATCTTAGTTAGAAAGAGGACAACTTACTAACGAAAGGCACATACTATAAAGGTAGTAGAGAATATTGGAAAGTATTTCAGGAGAGCTAAAGCTCACATTGTCCTGAGGTTGGGAAAGGATGTCAAGAAGTTTCTTTAGATGTTTTCAAAACAAAACATCTGCTACTGATTTAAGATGACAACATAATAAAGGGAAGTTAAACTATTTGATTTTTATTTGGGTTCAATTTTCTTTAAGAAATGGGTATGAGTTCTATCAAACCCGGTAACTGTGAAGAGCAGGATGAAAAAGCAGGATCGAAGCTTGAGGCATGGTAGGTAGAAACGTGGGCAATAAGGTCCATTTATTTTAAGTTATCTTTTTTGAATTTGTCTCTTACAACTCCCTTTTCTCCACTTTTTATGTCTAAAGTCCTATAAATTTCAGAGATTGTTTCAAGGACTCTTTTGGCTGTCATTTGTCTTCCCACGAATCATGAAGAAAGGATAGTTGGTGGCTTCTAATAGACTTGGTTACCCAGTAACACTTCTCATAATGTAATATCAGGTCTGCACATGAATGCTGTTCTCTTAAGAATCACCCACCACAACATACTACTCCTTTCTCAGGGCAGCTCCTGGATATCTTTGAGCCCAAATGTTCTGTGGCATGATTTACTCAGGGGGCTGTGGATTATCCTCTAAAAGGGACATCTGGTATTAGTTCCTACATTTCACTGGTACCCATTGTCTTTTGTCTGTTTGGGTCACATGCTTCCATATGTTTGCTTCTGACAATGTGGATGTGTTTGTGGTACTCTCTTCGCTTTTCTGCCCCTCTTGGAGAGATTCAACTGCCCTGTCCAGGAACCTCATTTTTATTCCTTATGCATTTCAGTGTATCAACTCCTTCAAGTCCTTTCCAATAAAAATGAAAAAAACAAAACAAAACCCCACACTATGCTTGCATTTACCATAGATATGGCTTGGATACCATTCAAGCAGAAAGACAGACATTGCATATGATTGGCAGATCACAATGATCCTTTTTTCACTGTCCGTGTTGCTTGGAGCCTTCCCTACCAACTCTCATAGCCAAATTTTGTCATTAATTTCTAGAAGCTGCTTCTCTGGATGAGAACTAGTCTGAATTGGAAAAAAAAAAGAATATGTAATCAATTGATAAATCAATCAACCAACCAAGCCATCAAATCAATGCCAGGCAATCAGGTACAGAGTACGGAATACCTATCTTGGCAATAGTACTTGGAAAAAAGATTCTGAAATAATGATTGCTGGGAAATGGAATATACAAAACAGTGTGATGTGGCTACCAGAAGGGCAAGCACAATTTTAGGCAGCACCAAAAGAAATGTAGCTTCAGCATTATGGAAAGTAAAAATTTCAATTTATTTTGTCTTTGACAGATCTCTCTAACGTAATGTTTTTTAAAATCTAGTTCTAGAAACCAGGAGTTTTCTCCAATATTCCCTGAGGGGTCCACAAAATTAAAGTTGCCAGCTTATGTTAAAACAAATACAACATTAAAATCCACCAAACAACCACGAGAAGCAGTAGCAATAGCAAAGGCATCAATTCTAAATTTTAATACAATGGCTCTAAGGCTGGGAAAGGTGGAAGGAAAGAAAAGAGAAGGACCCAGCAGCAAGCTATATGGACTTAGTTACAGTGGTGATGAGTGTACAATTTGGGAGACCTGAAAGCCCAGTTTAGGAATAAGTGGTCATGGGGACAATCCATCTATGTCGTTGCTAGGAATCAAAAACAGCTTGACAGCACATAATCAGTCAAAGACTGAAAAATATAATTCATACAAACAAAGCCCAATAATTCTTAAAAGTGGGAGGAGGTTCCTGAGAGAAAAACAAATTTAAGAAACATTGTCCTAAAGTACAGTATTATGTTCTGAGCAATGGAAAATTTCAGATAAATCGGAACAGATTGAGAGAAGGACAATGAGATTTATCACTGGAGACTTAGCTTACAGGACTTTGAAGGAAATTGAAGGAGACGGAAACGTTTAGCCTTAAAAGACAAAACAAACAAGTGAGAGAATAACATTCTTCAAATAATTGAAAGGCTATCACACGGAAGGCCCAATTTTTATCCCCAGGGTGCTGAAATGGAATAACAACATTTAAACTACAGAAAGGCAGATGCTGATTAAATGTTACAAAATGCCTTTTAATGATAAGAGCAGAACCAATATCTCAGGGAGATTGTGCACTCTCCTTTGCTGAATGTGTTCAGACTGAGCACTCCTGTACTGATCAAGATTTTTTAACTGGATTTTTGCACTGAGTTATGGACTAGTCTAAATGCTTAAATTATCCCTTTCAAGGCTATGATGCAACAATTCGAAGAAGCTTCATGCCCATAACTTTTTTTTTAATGCCAACGATATTGTCCTAATTCCTTGTAAAAAAAAAAACTTCATCGTTCAGGAACTGAAATATAGCTCTTTCTTTTAAATTGGGTCTATGATAAGAATGAGACACTCGGCCGTGGCATATAAGATAAAATGGGGCTAACTGGTTCCATGCACATCTATGCCATGGATATCAATCTTCAGCAGGTTGTTGAAGCCATTAACTTGAACAAGGAATCATCCCATGTGTGTCTACTCTAATCATGATTATTAAATGTATTATGCATAGAGTGCATTTATTATTAAAAATCATTTTAAAATTACAGCTTGTGTAAGAGAATGAAAAATATCTATGCAGATCTTGGGTTTGGGGTTAAGGAGACAAGAAAGTGGAATTTTAACCACAAACACCTAAAACACATGAGAGGGGTAGAGACGAATGCTTTGTTGCACTCTCTAGCTAGCATCAATAACTAAATAATAAGAGAAGCAAGTCCTGAGGAAGATTGGTATTATGTACCTTAGAGAGTAAATAAGGATCCAGGAAATTTAATTGTCTCTAAAATCCTTGCTGGAAGAAAGACATCTTGACCTGGTGATGTTCAATGTGGTTTACAGTATTATCTAGTGCTATTTCCTGCTCAGAAGTGTTGACAGCACCAGTTAATACGATAAAAGGCAAAACAAACTACCTCATTTCCCTGAATGTTAAGTCTAAGTGGGCCGGCGCCCTTGATGGTGCTGCATTTGCTAGATTTCTACCTAAATGATAACCTCTGAGTGGGCTTTCCCAAAGTAGTTGCCTGATTGTGGAAATCTCTCCTTCTGATATATTTGGTAACAGTTTTATTCATCCAGGCTTTGGGCTGAAATGGGGCTGTTGCAAAGGTGTTACATATTCTGTTCATGTTTCTTGCTTTATATTCTTTGTATTCATTCTTTGTAATTTTATGTGGCTTTATTTTTTATAATTTTATTTATTTATTTGTATCCTGCCTTTATTATTTTTACAAATAACTCAATGCAGCAAACATACCCAATGCACATCCTTCTTCCTATTTTCCCCACAACAACCACCCTGTGAGGTGAGTTGTGCCAAGAGGGAGCGAGTGACTGAAGGTCATCCAGCCAGCTTTCCCAGCTAAGGTAGAACTAGAACTAGAACTTAGGGTCTCCCCCTTTCTAGACTGGTGGCTTAACTACTAGACCAGGGTTGTCAAACTCAAGGCCCAGGGGCAGAATCCAGCCCCCGGGGTACTTAGATCTGGCCCACAGGGCTGCCCTGGAAACAGCGAAGGACCGGCCCACAATGCTTCTGCTAACAAAAACTCCCAAGCTCTGTTTTCACTGACAGAGGGTTGCAGGAGGCCATGACGGCCGAAAACAGAGCTTGGGAGCCCATTTTTTCTGGCAGAGCACTCGGGCCACCACAAGTGCCCCCGACAGGAGTGAGGCCAAGCTGGCCATGCCCCCTAGCCATGCCCCCCTGAGGTCAAACACAACCTTGATGTGGCCCTCAATGCAATTGAGTTTGACACCCCTGCACTAGACCAAACTGGCTCTCCAGGTTTTGCATAATGCATCCAGCATAGGGTTTTATTTTTGTAATAATAAGCAAGTTGCAGATTTAATCCCTCCACCTAACATGGATATTGGATAGCAGGTGTTAAAGTCATTGAGGATGGGGGATAGGAGAACCAAATCATATCAAAGACACAGGAAACTCTCCACTCGATTTTAGAGCTATCAAGAGACAGCTAATTGTGCCCCATTGTGTAGGAAATTGCACAAATTAGATACCACAGCAGAAAATGTACTCTCCCAGATACTCTGATCTTTGATGATAATAGGCACAAAGCAGAGGTTTTTTTTTAATGGACCTATAGCCAATAGCATTGAAAGTTTCTGAGAAGTCCAGGGAAACGAATATTGATAGTACTATTATTGGAAATAAGTCTTCTGGAAATGACATCTCTAGGTCATGACCTTGGAATAAACGTTTGACTGATACATGAAGCAAAAATGCAGCTTGTATGCATTTTGTGAATGTAGGTATGCGAATATTGCACCTCAAATATTGCACCTTAAACCAAACATATATGGCAATTGACTAAGTCCCTAGGATTTCATAGGCACAGTCCCACATGTTCTTAGGAGATGTGCACATTCTTTATGATCTGCCACATTGCCTTATCCTGGAAAAATTATTTCCAGTGTTTATCTCACATATTCAGCAGATAAACTGGCCAAACATTTTATGTTCCTCCCATTTAAACCATCTTTTGAAGAAATGTAAGAATTAAGTCAATATCTCTGGGACACTTTCATTGAAGCCATTTAATTATGGAGAACAATAAAAATTGCCTACAAGATTTGAGCATTTTAATGAACTGTCTCCTTCAGATAATTAACCAAATTTTTTAAAAAATCATTGCGGATTAAGAGCTTCCTCAGCATTCAATAGCTCTCTGTTTTAACATTAGCTTTTTCTGCATTGCAGTATCATTCTTTAAAAGATAAATGTTTGTGCAGAGATGCACACTATCCTCCCCACAGGCTGTCCATTGAAAATTGGAAGGGACAATCTACAGCAAAAACTATCAGTGATCCAGCAAATTGTGCAAGGCTTTTTACAGATTTACATTAAAATGTAGTTGGGGGGGGGGGGGGTGTTTCAATGGAGATCAGGGTAGATTCTTGGAATAGGTGGAGGTATGAACCAGCCTTTGGAGTTTGCCGCCACCGTGTGGCTGAAATCTGCTATAGCAGAAAACAGGTAACGGAATAAAAATTAAGTGTGCTTGAAAATATTAAAGAAGTTTTGCCAACATCTTTTCCAACAGAGTTTTAAATTCACTGCTTGTGATCTGAGGCTTATGCTTGGAATCCTTTCAAGGTGGTTCCAGCCTATTTGAAAGCAAAACATTGCACAAGGCTCCTCTCAATTCACGAACACTAGGTGGCTTAGAGACTCCCTTTAACTTATCTCAGAGAGTCATGAAAATAAAAAACAAGGGTAATAGGAGTAGAAAAAGTGAAATAATATGATAATAAATAGACATTTCATATCTATACTTTTGTCCTGCATTTTATCCATTTCAACGGAATCTGCAACAGCTTAAAGTTTAATAATTAAGCAATCAGTTTGCCATAACTAATTCTTTAAAAGCCTCTGCAATTCTCTGAAAATAATATCTTATGTGAATAAAACTGTCCAGCATTTCCTTGTGCATCGTATCAAAGTGGCCAAATTTTTGTGGGACAGGAGATGGCAGGTAGCATTTTTTGTACCTGAAAACTTTACATATCCAGTATTTTTTTTCATTCAATATCATGGATAATTTTATCTCAACATCAATATTAGAATTTAGTTTCTCCTTTTTTTCCACTGGTATTCCCCCCCCCTTTTTTTTGGCTATTCTCTGTGGTGGTCATGGTAAGAGATCAAATAACTAGTGATTGTTATCCTTCTTCCTTCCATAGTACAGCTTAGCTACTCTCTGAAAACTTTTTTTTTTAAATTTGCAGTAGAGAGACCTAAAAGAAGTGCCTAATGCATCTGGAGGAAAGTGACAATTGTCTACAAAAGTTGTGATCCCTATATTACTGGCCCCTGTTCTCTCTAGTATTGGTTCCTCACTCCGAATTGGAATACCCAAGGTCAGAATTGAAAAAAAAATTGTCAAATGATTCAAAGGGTAGAGTGGGCAAAGAGGCAGACAAAACATACAGATCATATCTTCAGATCATGTAAGAAGATCACACAAATCGATTATAAACAACAACAACATAAAGTTGTTGCCAAAATGCTACACTGGAACATCTGTAAAAATTATCATCTGCCAATAATGAAAAATTGGTAGAAACACCAACAAGAAAATAGTTGAAAATGAACAGATTAAAATATTGTGGGCTTTCCAAATACAATCTGATAAAATGTTGGCCCATAACAAATAGGTTGAAAAGAAGAAAGTGGGATAATTGATGTGACGATAGCAGTGGATAGTAGAATAGAAGATAAAGAATTGGAAAAGTTTATAAAGAATCAAATTCTGAAGATTGAAATGAAAGATTATGGCATAAATTCGCTGATGGTTGTCCAGGGTTATTGGCACACTGGGTGTCATGCCAAAAATCTTGGACAGCATTTATAAAATCTGCACATTGATACAATTTGCATCTGACAATTACAAAAAGCCACACTGTTTGGATCTGCACATATACTGCACTAATACATCACAACATCCTAGATTTGGGGGAAGAACATGATGTATATGAAGGCCAATACTAGATAAAGAACTGGCAGCTGTGATTTCACATGATTGTATATATAACAATAAGCAAAAATATTTACAGGGAGTACTGTGCACTAAAAATATCTCTTCCCTGATAAAACTATAAAATAATTTTAGAATTACAATGTCTGATATTTGATCTGACAAAATATGGCAAATAATTTATATAATTATTCTTATTTTAACTTGTAGTCATCTATAATTAGGCAGTTTAATCATTATAACATACAGTATGCTAATTTTATAATCTTAAGGACTAGATAGACTAGCTGTGTTTCAACATAGCATATGTCAAGAATTGTAGCTCTCTAGCTAGCAAGCCTGTAACAATGTGTTTTGCTAAGCCATCAATCTATGTTAAAATTCCTCAATGGCCTTTCTGGGCTCAGGATTCCACAGACAGTTTCTTCACTAATTCTTTTAAGACAGAGTTTTGTGCCTTGTCATCTGTCAGTGTTTCTTTCCTGGAATCCATGCTTTCTCCCTTATTTGAAATGTTAATCCTGTCATGGCGTAACTGGCATCAGAGCATGCCTGGATATTTTTTTTTTACCAATCCTACCATGTAAATTAATAGTTCTCATCCTAATAAAAGCTTTGCCACCCTTTCTTTTTCTGATAGGCAGCTTGCAAAGGAAAAATTTGGATTCAGAATGCCACCCATAAAGAAAAACAAACAAAATGAAAAAAAAAATCCCTTTCTTCCCATTCCTTAATTCTAGACAAAATAGTCTTGCAAACTACAGTGGGAACTCTGTTCCTCCCAGATTTAGGAACTTGATGACAATGGGAGAGTCCAAGATGTTGGAAAATTCATTAAATTGTCGCCTGAGAGCCCCGAGGGTACGGGCCTTCTCTGTGGCGGCCCCCTCCCTATGGAATGAACTCCCCCCCGGAGATTTGTACTATTACGGATCTTAGGGGCTTCCGACGTGCCCTAAAAACCCATTTATTTCAACGAGCCAGCCTGGCCTGATACCTGAGGGTTTAATTAATT
>JAEANM010029952.1:0-10095 GCA_017656035.1 Myanophis thanlyinensis | reverse complement strand
ATCTATTGGCTCATTTCAGTGACTTAACTGGGGAGGAGACACTGTAGGCCCAAAATCTTTAACTCTAGGAAGATATTAGGCATTATTAGACATTTTTTTGCTAGTGCACTGTTTTTGATAAATGTTTTAGTACACACACACACACACACACACACTACATAAAGCTTCTGATGTTAAGCTAATTTACACAATGTGATTTGGCCTTGGTTTGTAACTTAAAGTGTAGAAGCACATTTCTGCAAACGTCAGCTGGAATATCAGCTAGAAATATGTGTCCAGAAGATGCATATTTATGTAAACTGATAAAGTGGGATAGTCACCAAGAAGAATGTTTACTACCAGGCTGGGTGAACAGAAAGAAGAAATAGACAAAGGGAGGATGGGAGAGAAAAGAAAGTGTCAGACAGAATGATATGGATAAATCAGGAAACTATATGCTGTGGTTTTTATAATTCAACATAAGTTGATACTTTCAGGGTGAAGCTTTCATATTAGTCAAGAAACTGTCATAGCTATTTTGGGAATCCTAAGTGCATTATTGGCATAGGGAGCTGTTTGCTTGCACCAATAAGACATCTCACAAATGAAATAAATAACAAAAAAAGGAGACTGGAATGACACTTGTAAATGCATGCTATCGAAGCCAGAATTTGTGACACAGGTGGCTTGGATGAAGCCAAAAATACCTGAAAATGATTTTTTGAAATTATTACTGAGATAAATAAAAAAGAAACCCAAACCAGAGCAACTTGCCAAGAGTCTCACAATATGTGCTTATGTTATATCAAGACTTAAACAAAGATGTTTTTAAAAATGCAATTGCCAGTTAACAGCTCTTTAATTAGCGATTATTATGTATGAATACTAAGCCAGTTACAGACAAGATGTACACCATATCATATTAGAGCTGCCTGAAAATTTCTTCTTTGCAAATAATCTGATTTATACCTTTTGGATTTATGTGGAACTGAAATTAAGCCATCCATTATGCACACTTCCAAGTGTTCCTATATAACAATGTTGAAAAATAAAACATTTACTTAAATATTACTTCATGACTTGGCTCATCTGAAAACAAATGTCCTTGAGGCAATTGAGGTTGCACAATCTTATCCTATGAACAAAGTTCAGGCAGTAAAATTGAGTGTAATGTATCCCTGCATAAGGGAAAACCTAGTGATGACCCCAGATTTTGATTTCTTCTCAGCCTTCTTTCACATTCTGCTATACCTGATGTCTTATTGCTCATAAACATAAATTAGGAAATACAGTATTTCCTCTGTACCCTGAAGCATCAGGGGTTCTTTCTCTTAGTGACTTCAAAAAATCTTTTTAAATCACCCTAGATCCATTAATAAAAGAAATATAGTTTATTGCAAGAATACTTCTTGGAGAAGAGGGAATAAAAGAGAAGAAAAGAGATGATATTTCAACAGAATAACAATAGGAAAGGGAAAAGGAGATACTGTGCATACACATCTACCCATTCAAACAAATTTACAAAGATATACATGCATAATACAACATGGAGGACAACTAATCACTGTTACCAATAATTAAGTGCTTAGGAGTTCTACTGATGCACACTTCAAAGAGATGTATGCTTTGTTTTAATCCAATGGTATTAAAGTTTTAAATGGTTCTCAAAGTAAATATGATTTTCCAACTGTACAGTATTTATTATTCACCATATAAACTTTGATCAAATTATTCCTTTTATGACCAAATATACCCAGTTTTGCCACACTCATTCCCTTCTTCTCACTTTATAAGTGGATAGAGGATTTAAATAAGCTGTCTTCATGCCACTAACGTTATTGTGCCCAGTTATTGTGTCTGCTGGAGGCTTCAAGGTGATGCAAAATCCTCGAGGAGAATCGTGTCTCCTCTTTGCCACACTGTGGAGAATCACATGGCTCTTCTTCCATTCTTTTCCAACTTTCTCCTTTTTTCACATAGGGTCAATTTAGTCCTGTTGTAGTTACTAATAATCTAAGGCAGAAGTGAAGTTTTTAAATAGAAGTCTTCTGTTCTGACTGAGAATGCAGCCTTCATCAATTCTATTATCCAAAAAAAGGCCCCTCTCCCCTCAAAAAGTTTCATGTTCCAACATGATCTTTGTGAAGGTTAATAATCACCAACAAGGTAAGAGAAGCTTGCCAACAGTTCCTAACCACTCTATCCCATTCCATTTCTTTGTGAAGGTAATTATGAGAAGCCACATTTTAAATACTAAACATATGCATAGACACAGCTGTGTTGCTTACTTTGGAGCCTCAGCATAATTAAGCATGGCAAGGGTTACCTATACAAACAAGGGGGAATGGAAGCTCCAATGGATAATTTTAGACCCACGGTGAATACCAATTATCTGTTTTTTTTTATGTATATGATCAAATTGTGCTTAATCAAAACAGAGCTGAATTTTTTTCACCTCCATGAACAATAATTGCTCGCATGTTTAAAGATTGCTCTTTTAAACTGGTAGATTTTTAGGTGGTTTTACACTATCCACCCAACAGCAATAATTCATTTGCAGAATAAAAGGGCAAGTTTACTTGACATTATTTAAGATCGGAATCCCCTTTCTCCCTCTTCTTGTGCTAACAATAGATTTTTATCCAAACATAATTTTAAGGATTTCAGCGTTTGCTTTGATAGGATTATCTAAATTGGAGGTTTCAAATGGAGGAACATGCCTGAATGTACAGCCAAATAATAGAATTCTTTGATGCATCAGTGTGATATTGCACCATTTCATAGCATGTCAACATCACTTCCTCCAACCCCCTTCAATAATTATATCTTCTTTTTTTAATGCTACTGAGAAATTCATCTCTAGATAAACTGAGACTATTGAAACTATTTTTATGAAAATGAAATAGTAATGAGAACTGCTGAAGCATCATTTTAAATACCTTTTGTTTAGTTAGTTTAAGCCACAATTTGTACCACAGGTAGTCTTCAACCTGCAACCCTACTGGAGCCACTCCATTACAGTTTCAATGGTGACAATGTTAAGTGAGACAGCCTTGCTTAATGATCCCCAACCCTGATCTCCATGATGCCACTGTTAAATGACTATTTGGGTCACTAAGCAAGCATGGGGTATTTCATGTGTGGGGAGGATCTCCACTTAACGGTCTATACAGGAAGCAGACAAGC
The DNA here is from genome assembly GCA_017656035.1 of Myanophis thanlyinensis. NCBI lineage: Eukaryota > Metazoa > Chordata > Lepidosauria > Squamata > Homalopsidae > Myanophis > Myanophis thanlyinensis. Next base: position 6,930 of record JAEANM010029952.1, on the reverse strand, counting down.
AGGAAAAAAACTTTGCAAAGCCAAAAACAGATCAACGTGGGTGAAGAGTCCAGCTAGATTAGGGGGAAAAGAACCCAGCTAAATTAGGGCCTAGTGATGCTAAATTAGGGCCTAGTGATGCTAAATTAGGGCCTAGAGAGGCATCCACATAAAAATTTGTGTTTGGCCAATGAAGCCAGGCTTGTGGGTTGGGCATTGGTCTCAGTCTAATGGCCATCAAGAGACTGCAAATGTCTCCTGGTTCTTGTAATCTTCGGAAAAGTCAACCACCTGCATACAAGATAGCAGTTTTAGGATCAGCTTCCTAAAACCTTTCCCCTTTCTTCCCCCGATACTCAGATTTCTTCAATAAAGTAAGTTTAAAAAGCTGGGAAGGAGAGACTTGTTGATCTCCCCTCCTCCAACAAAGTGCTGAAAGTAAACTCTGTGCCTCCAATCTCAGTCCCTTTTACCTGTCTAATTTAACAAATTTACTTCATGCTCTGAAAGAAGATGACAAAATTTGTAAGTTACTTACTTTGATAAGTGACTGCCAGGCTGAAGAATAGAGGAAAGGAAGGAAGCAAGCAAAGAAAATCTTTCCTCAGCTTGTTTGCCTTAAGGAGATGAAGAAAAAGTTCAGCTCAAAAGAAAAAGCATCTACATGTAACACACACCAAAGGGCCACAGCAAAAGTTGGTTCCTAAAGAGAGTCAGATGGATAGCAAAATGCTTGGAAACCTTTGGTGAAAAGGAATCGAAATTGGCGGGCAGGAAAAAAGATCAACAGGTCTGTCCCTCCTACATTATTTTGTTTGGTTTATTGAAGAAGTGTGGCTTTATAATGCAAAGAGTTTAAGCAAGGGAAAGGTTATGGGAGGATTGTCCTCAAGCTGCCATTTTTGCATGCTGACAGCTTCCCCCAAACCCAGGAGAGGTTTGCAGTTTCCCAAACAGAGTAGAAAACTCTGAAAGCAGTTGCCATTTCTGCACCAAATTTCTGCTGAAAATGGTAGCTGCCCAAGCATTCAGGGGTTCAGCCAGGGATGGATTGGAGAGAGAGGGACAGAGGATGCTGTGATGTCCTTTGTGATGACACAGTCACCATAAGTTTTCAATAGGGTGATATGTAGCTTTTGGGGGGCATCTGTCATAACTCCAAATGGACATTCAGCGACCAATATTAATTCTAGATCTGGAATTTTGAAACTGAGGCTCTTTGCAAGGGACCAAGGCAAAAGGAAACCCCACAGTCCAGCCCAGTTTGAATTTTATTTGTCTCACCGGATGATGGCAAGGTAGTATTTGGTCTTTTAAAATAGATAGGTCCTTAAATTGTGTTAGCTTCTGCAACAAGATATGTGGATTGTAATAAGTGCGCTGCAGGATCCAAGCTCAGTGCTATAGCAAATAACATGTTTTATCATATTCAATTTCATTGTATGCAATGTATTCCTGGTTTCCCCCTCACCCTGAATCATATTTTCCTATGATCCTTACTATGATCATTTGTCTTTCTACCAATTCTATATTAGAACTACCAGGCAAAGGCATTGTTTCAGCAAATTTTTTGTGTCAAGGGTTTGTGAAGTATGAGGAAAAAACAAGATCGCAAGGAATATATTCTGCTGAACGAGTATCAGTGAAAGTTAATAAAGCATAATGCACAATGGGATGGGAGTCAGGTTGTTGTTTTTGTTGTTTTTTTATGTTGGTTTCAGTATCTGGAATCTTTATATAGCTTCTTCTTACCTTTGAAAAAATTCTGGACTCTTTATATAGCTTCCTTTTACCTTTACCTGCCTGTATTATTGCTTCTTCAGGCATTTGGCTAAAATTGCCATGAGGCTCATAGTTTCTCACATCTTCTCTATTTTTTTTAAACTCCTGCATATTTCTAAAATACTGTGAAATTTGGCAGTGGCATTTACCATATCTGGAGTTCCTTCTTCCATTTTCTTTTCTCCTTGGGCCAATTCACAGAAATATCTGATTTATGTTGCCTTTCAAAAGTGTCTTTTTTCAAAGCATCTGACAGTCAATTATATCTAGATAAGATGCTTTTTTTCCCTGTCTTGTGATCAGATCAAAAAACTGTTCAAATGCATACAAATAATACATTAATCAAACAAAATAGGAGAAATTCTATTTTCAAATTTATTCACTCTGCCCTCAAACACATATATTTATATATAAAAAAACCTCTGTCTTTTGAACATAGGGCAGTTGTGATTTCCTTCATGTAACTTTCTATCAGTGCCAATTATATTTGGGTTTTATTTGTTTAACTTAGATCCTGGTTATTTTTTATAGTCACATTGGATGATGTTCTTTATTCTTTTTAAATTGCAGAAAGACATATTCAATTATGCTATATAATAATACGAGATTGCATCAGTATTCTCATGCATAGTTTTGTGCTGACCTTGGGAACAGTGAAAAATAAAGAAAGCTTCCTATGTCTTGACTTCAGTTCAGCCTTGCTAACTAGTAGCATAATTATAAAAACAAATTATATTTTGCGGGATGGATAACATATGTAAAACTCTGTTGGAATTCTTTTTTATTTTTTGCGGCAAACAAATCTCTTTAACTTTAACTGCCATCTGCACTTGGCTGTGGCTCCACCACATGCGCTGTACGTGCAACCACAACATCTGTGCATGCATGCAGCTTTTTCACATGCAATGAATGTGCATGGCATGCAGGCATACACGCACACATGAGCCATCACGTGTGCATGCGCAGGAGAGCTCCGAAGCTCAGCTGGATTTCCTGCTACAATTGTGCGCATGCACATCGGAGGCCTGAAGACCAGCTGGGTCTCTTCAATCGCACATGTGTGCATGTGCAATTGCATGTGCATGCTCAGCTGGAAGAAAGTTGGCCAACAGCTTGTGTGCCCGGCAAGATGGCTCTGCGTGCCACCTGGGGCACCCATGCCATAGGTTCACCATCATGGTACTAGGCCATGATTAGCACTGTGGTTTGCAATTTTCTTAGATTTGCAGTTACAGATGAGTTGTATTAATTATGTGCATGCTATTGGATTTATATATTCATATATTATCTATACGTCAGTTGGCTGATGCTCTCCTAGTGATCTAATGTAAGGGAAGCTAACTGTGGCATTCTAGATCTTATTGAACTACAATTTTCAGAATCATTATAGAACAACATTGACCATATTGACTGTGACTGCTAAAGGTTTAACAACTTCTAATATAGCCGGCCCATCCTGGTTTAATAAATGTGATGGTTTGAAGGATACAGGAGATTGCCAATATAAGACTTTTTCTGCATGCGTTATGTATTCAAAATCGAGAATGAATAAAAGTTGCTTATATATTGCAGTATAGAGAAAAAAAGTTAAATGTTTATTTAGCTGTCTTCAATTGTCTTCATAAGCATTGGCTTGGAAGTGGGGTAGGATGAATACATTATATTTACAAATTTCCATCCTAACTTTCATGTTGACAAAAAAAAATATGAAAAATGGAGGCAAATTGTAGACATATATAATGGAAGTAATCAAGCCTTTCTTTTCCAACCAAAACAGTGGAAATTACAAATTACCAACCAAGGCAGAAGCAGAAGTTTGTACAAACTCAGAAGATAACACATGCTATCATCTTCATCTTTTCATTCCACAGGTTTTCTTTCTATAATTTTAGATTTTAAGAGAAAGAAAGAAAAGTAGACAATTTAGCCATGTAAATGGCTGATTATTTTATGTGAATTGATGGTGGTATACAACAAAGTATGAAAAATTGAATATTAATAGCAGCAACTGGAAAAGAAAGGCTGAGAGTTAAATTTAATAACAAGGTTGCTAGGAGTTCTTGTTTTTAATATGAGTTACATTTGATTAGGCTGTTATACTTCTGGTCAGAGAAGGTGTGAAATAGAGTGTAAAAAGTGGAATATTGTGTGGCAAAAACTTCGTAATAGTTGGTTATCAAAATTAACCTTTCTACCATTTTTCCCTACTGCACTTTGCTATTTCAGTCAGCCTATAACTTCTAAAAGCTGTCATTGAGAACATAGCAACACAGATTGAACATACTGTATGCTTGTTCTTTAATTAAGACATAATTATGAATGAAATTAAATACTGAGTGTGCAATTCTGCAGAGTGTTCTGCATGCTAATATATTGTAGAAACCAAAAAACATATTTCAAGGGCATGAGAGTATACATATACTTTTTTGTGCAGTTAATCTTGGACTTGGGATTTCAACATTTGGAACATAAATAAAGAACCTATCTTTATAAAGAGCAGGAATTTGGCATTCCTACTTATTCAAATAATATCTATGTATCCTCTATGATAGATAATTTTGTATCTACTAAATTTTATGCAATAATTTTTCCAATTGCTACTTATGGCTGTGAAACTTGAACTCTGAAAAGGGCAGATAGGAGAAGGAGGATGCCTTTGAACTATGATGCTGGAGGCAACAAATATGTATCTCATGGACTGCAAAAGTAACAAAGAAGTCCTAGACAAAACCTCACTAAAAATATGACAAAGCCAAGATTATTGAATAGAAGTTGTCATACTTTGGTCATCTCATGAGAGCTGATTCACTTGAAAAGTTGAACATGCTTGGAGTGATCAGCAGAAAAAGGAGAAGGAGCTGCCCTCACTGGCTGGATACTATAAAAGATCACACTGAGATGACCATATGTATCTGAAGGGGATAGTGTAAGGCACAAAGCCATGGAGAGTGATAATCCATAGAGTGGCCAAGGTCTTACACAATTGAATGGCTGACAATGACAATGATTTACTGTAGTATAGATTTTTATTTTAGGCAAAGAGGTCCCCTCTACTGTCTGTCTTTTATACATGAGAGATACTTGGAATTAAATATTGCTTTTTAAATCCATTTAATAATGCCCACCAAATGAGCAACACTCTTGGGCCAACATACAATCAACTTGTACTGAAAGAGAATCATTCATTCCTGTAATATTTTCAATTTAAGAATGGAAAAACCTATGTACAACAAGTGTCACTTTTTCAAAGTCAAGCCAAATGTGAATCAGATGAGAAACGATTCCAGCATGGATTATGTTCATGGATAATAAAAGCAGTATATTCAAAGGATGAATTCTGGACATTAATATTTACATTAACGATTGCTTCCAATCTTTGTTGCTTCTTCAGATAGTACATCTTATGGCTGTTCTTGTCTAAAATGATTTTGCACTTCAGAATACATTTGAAAACAATAGTGATGTTTAAAACATGATAATAATGTATAATATATTATCTGAAAATAACATTAGGAAGTGCTGAAAATCTTTTGGTAAAAGGGACTTGCAGCTCTAGAAAAGCAACTGAACTTCAAGTGAGGTGAGCTCCATGAGTCCAAATAATGATTTATTTATTTATTTTATTTATAACACGATTTATATACCACCCCCTCTCCCTAGGGACTCGGGGCGGTGCACAGCCAATAAAAACATACATAAACAGTTAAAAATCCAATTAAAATAATTAAATGATGGCTGATCAGTTAAAAGCATTAACATTTTAAAATTTAAGTTTAAAAATCAATTTAAAAATAATATTAAAAATTTAAATTTAAGATAAATCAATAGTTTAAATATAAAATTAAAAATTAAAATTAAAATTTAGTTTAAAACCCTCAGGTGTCAGTCCAGGCTGGCTCGTTGAAATAAATGAGTCTTCAGGGCACGTCAGAAACACTGGAGATCCGTAATAGTATGAATCTCTGGGGGGAGTTCATTCCACAGGGAGGGCGCCACCACAGAGAAGACTCGTACCCTCGGGGCTGTCAGATGATATCGTCCCGATGATGGAACCTCGAGGAAGACAACCCTGTGGGAACGCACTGGTTGGCTGGAGGCTGACAGCGGCAACAGGAGGTCCTGTAAGTACCCAGGTCCCAAGCCATGGAGTGCTTTAAAGATAAGCACCAACACCTTGAACTGCACCCAGAAGGCCACAGGAAGCCAGTGCAGCTCGCGGAGGTGTAATGTGGGAGTTCCTAAGAGCTCCCATAATTACCCATGCGGCCGCATTCTGGACCAACTGCAGCTTCCGGATGCTTTTCAAGGGGAGCCCCATGTAGAGAGCGTTAGCATAATCCAGATGGGAGGTCACAAGGGCAGAAGTGACTGTGCGAAAATTGCCCTGATCCAGAAAGGGCCACAACTGGGCAATCCTATGGACCTGGTAAAAGGCGCCCCTGGAAACGGCTGCAATATGATCACCCAACGATAGCCGTACATCCAGGAGGACACCCAAATTGCGAGCCCCTTCCGTGGGGGACAGAGTCTCCCCCCCACAGCCAGTGATAACTTAAGCTGGCTGTATCTGGGTGCAGGAAACCACAGCCACTCGGTCTTGGCTGGGTTGAGCTGAAGCCTGTTATGACCCATCCAGATGATCTTTTCTCTATCTTCAAGCTATGCCCAGCAGTAAGCAAGGATACACATCATTCAGATGTTAATTGCTTTTCTGTATTGCTGCAAAGTGAATTACTATTTTAGTTTTTATGGACTTTGGGCAGAACAGGAAGGAAGTGATCACCAAGCTCAATTGAAATAACAACAACTTTGCAAAGAAACAAAAATACAGCTTTATTGCTATTTAGATGGTTTTAATAGTAAAAGAGAGCACTAACATCAACATTGTAGTAGCATTAATAGGCAACATGTAGCTTTTATCCAGTTTTCATTCAAGGACTATTCACAAATTCCATACTTTCAAAAAAATGTATTCTGATCATTGCCTGTTTTCAATTTGAGCTGGGTGATTTATTTGTGGGGGGAGACAAAACAGCAATAACATAGTACCTATGAAAAAGAAAGAATAAGAGGCATGTGAAAAGACTAATATATCATTCGCGACCAGGGTCCCCTGGGCTTTTCCCACTCCTGACAAGGTGCCACAGGTGGGTTGGGTCTTGAGTCCTG
>JAEANM010029951.1:0-10095 GCA_017656035.1 Myanophis thanlyinensis | reverse complement strand
CGTAAGCATTTCACTGCATATCGTACCCATGTATGATTGTGTATGTGACCAATAAAATTTGAAATTGAAATTGAAATACATTTTAGGAATGTAGCAGGCCAATATTAAGAAACTCAAAAAAACAAGGAAGTGAGAAATTTGGAAATTGCTGAAACATGCTGAATTAACAATTTCCATTGTTAAGGATAATCCAACTAAGGGCTTGCTCCAAATGGTCAAGGATGTGAATAAGGTACTATATAAACCATTGTCTTCTTATTGAGGCTGGGCAGAATATTGTATTCTCCTCTTGTGCAGTAAATAAAGTTTAACTGGTCATTAAGAGTGTGGGTCTCCACTCACTAAAGTGGTTGAGGAATTTTCCCCAACAGTGGAAAGGTCAATCTACATATATCTTCTATTACTGTCAGGGATTGGGCCAAGATGTTGTGAAGCTAGAAATAAAGGAAATGCAGGGGGGGGGAGGTTGCATCTGATCTTTAAAAGTGAATTGAACTGAGTTTTTAAACTTGAAAATTTTTAGTTTTTAATTTAGTAAAAGATTGACACAGTATGGCAAGGAAACAATACACATGAGAAAATGACATGGTACTCAAATGCAAGAGGTAATAACTTCCCTAATAAAGACATTTGTTTTGGTATACAATACTGATCTTTTGGTGGATGCAAAATGTTCAAATAGCTCTTAGTTTTAAATCAGTACTACTCAGTTTAAGAGAACTAGTTTGGTCTAGTGTTTAGTAGACTGAGTTCCACTTTAGGCATAAAAGCTAGCTGGATGACTTTGGCCCATTAACTCACCCACCCATCACACTTGGATGACAAGCCAGGTCAATTCTTGTCACAACTTAAGGATTAACATTCAATATGTATTTTTGGACTGTGCACTTGTGAGGAAAAAACTAGGAGGAAAATAAATCAGATTTTATTAAGGCCCTGAATGCTCCAAAAATGAAAGCGGCAAGTTCAGCCAATCTTCAAATTTCAACTTGAATAAAGTCATGAGCAGCAGGCTTTCACAAGCAAGAGGAAAGTGAGTTTCCTTAGGGAAAGATAGACTGTCAGGTTACAAAGGCAAAGAGGGAACAAGTTGGAAGAGTCAGCTAAAGCAGGGGTTTCCAACCTTGGCAACTTTAAGACTTGTGGACTTCAACTCCCAGAATTCCACAGCCTGCAAAGCTTGAGCTTTTTTCCTAAACTGTCCAGGATGCCTGAACCACAACACAAATCTGGTACATATGGTAATGCTACCCATCCCATATAGATGACCGAGAAACTTGTCATGCCTTAGTGAATGGACTATGAAAAAATGAGTCTATATATGAGGAAAGGATTTTTTAATGAAAAATTCACAACTGCTTAACTACTTTAACATTGATTCCCAATGGAAACCCAAATGGGTTGCTGACCCCCCTCCCCCACCACACACAGGAAAACATGTAGATGATCAAAATGTGCTTTGGACCACCTCGCTAGCAATGGACAATCATGAATAGGATTTGCACTCCACAGGGTGTCTGCCGTGATTGACTTACAAATGTATACTATAAATGTACACTGCATAAATGGGGTATAGTATCCTCTCCTCAGTGTGACTGCAGGGTCCCATGTCAAACTATAGATCACATCTTGACTAACTGTAAGCTAAGGGCTTATACCAGTCCAGTTTCTGATTTCTTTCAGATAAACCATGCTGTGCTCCAGTAATTAGATGACCTAGACATTGGTACCGGAATATAGATCTTTTTAACATTCATATTTACTGTACTTGTAATTTAGGTGAATTGTTAATATACATTGTAAGTTCATATATATAACATATATGAACTTACAATGTATATTAACAATTCACCTAAATTGATAAATATCACCATATGATAAATATATAAAAATTAACACTCGGTGCCCATTAAAATCTACACCTCCATTTGAGAAAATAAGCAGTCAGTCAGAAATTTTTGCAGAATAGATATTTGTTCACTTTATTATTTTATTTAAATAATTCTCTCCTGATACATAATATAAACACAGTTCTAACATTGGCAATTGTAATTTGCATTTTCTTAGAAATGGGTTGCGTATCTTCAAATTAAAATAATATATTAAAACAAGACAAAGGCTACAGCTTTAAGGCAGCATTAAACAATCCAAGACTATCTTCTATGATGCTCTTCTTTTCTTGGTCACATTTGCATGCAGGCTGTACACGGAAATGTATAGCACCAACGCAATGAAATTTAAGGTCCCAAAACAAATCTTGCTAAAACAGAGCTGCCCTGTTGTGGCTCAAGTTTCCTTATACAGCAGAATAATCTACTGATGTTTCACTATCAAGTTTTTGCTAAACAGCTAAAAAAAAGGACAATTAAAAAAGAGAAACACTGAACATCATCTAGCTGAGTGCTTTTTCTGAAAGTCCTACTAAAACAAATGGAATTTCATTAAAAACATTTATTTTCTCTTGATTCATGGATCTGGAAGCTCAAACTGGATTTAGTTCACTGTTCTAAGTTGATATTCCACATAGGGGAAGCTCAACATACGGAGACGGGAGGTAGCTAAATGGATATAATTTTCATTTGCTATTAAATTAAGAGGTAATAAGCCCAACGATAAAAATCAGGATTTATAAACAGTCAAGTTGGGCTAAGTTTAACTCACTTCATAGTAGGCTGTTTTGCCCAGATGTTAAGGCTTTCTAACACAATTACAGCTATTTATTTTGCCTCTGTCGCTACAGATGCTTGCTACATCATTATGCAAACATGACAAATTCATTTCATTTAGTTAAACATCTGAGTTTCACTCAAGTGCACTAAACATATTCAAGACTGCGCTGGAAGCCACTAAAAAAAATCTATTTACCACTATACCGAAGCTTCAACAGTTGTCTTACTTAAAAGTAAAAAGACCAGTCATCTAAATTTTGTGTGTGAGATTGTGTACCTAGGTGTGTTTCTCAAAGCTGACTGGTTTAACACATCTGTCCAAATTAATTATGACTTTAAAACTTATTTCCAAGAGTCTGAAATTTCATTTTATACTGAGAACAAATATTTGACAGCTTTCGTAAATACATTAAGCATCCTATGAATGTATCAAAATGCATTTCAAAAGTGGCCATCATCATCTTCATGACTACCAACATTATTCTGTTTAGAATAATGTAAATAGATGCTCATAAAATACCATAGAAAATAAGGACGATGGCTTTGAGGGAGATATGCAGAAGCCATTACTTGAGAAATTTAAGCATTTTTTTTAAGTCCAGAACAAGAAGATAACATTCAAAAGTGGCTCAGACAGATGCCTCCCTAATTCACTGAAGTATAAGAAGGAATCAAGCATACAAGATTCTGTTATTACAGCCAGTCTCAACAAAAGTAGTCTAGTCTATGTATGTAGTGATCCATATCCAGTTCAGATTGTTCACCAGGAATCATTAAACTCTGGACCCATAGAACTTTTAATGGTTGTTTCCCTTATATCTTATGTCACATAAAATAAGACAGATTCTCCCAATTCCTGAGTCTCATTTGTTAAATTCTGCTTGCCAAAGGAAAATTCCTCTAAAATAGATTGCATTCAGCTGTACGTATTCCGCGTTCTGATCTGAAGAAGAATGTACACTTCAGTGTTTCAATGTTTTGCTATTTTTTTGTTTTGTTTTTCCTGCTCTTTTGTAAAAAATTTCACTGCATTTCTGGACCTTAATGTTCCTCTTTTTTTTTTAAGATCTTCATTTCAAGAACACCTGCTAACCTTTATCTTTTAACATTGATGCATAACACTTTTTTAGTTTGTTTGGGAGATTTTGTTCATACTGGCCAAAGAGTACATTTTAATATTTAATTCGGGTGTAACTCCCTCATTTTGGCTTGCAGACCATCACAAGTCTTCTTAGCATCCCCTAGAAGCATGGCAGTGTTGGGCTTGTAAAAGATGGGGTTGTCCACCGCTGCATATCCAACACCTAGAGATCTCTTCATGACGATTACCTGAAACAAGGACATTTGTGGTGTAAGAAAGAGTTGAACAAGTATGTTAGGTTTGTAGAAGTCCGTTATTTGTTTATTAAATTTATATGCCGTCCATCTCACTAGCTAAACTGACTCTGGGTATCTTACAATGCCATAAAAACCTTAAATATTAAAAATATTATTAAATTATTAAAAACCTTAAAATTAACAATTAAACAAGGGCTAAAAACCAAGAGAACAAAATGGTGCAGGGGTGATCTTTTATCCTTCTATCACTTGACCAGCCATCTCCAATGTAGTATGCCCCCATTAGAGCCCCAGGCCAACTGGCAAAGTCAGGTTTTAAGGCCTTTCCAAAAGGTCAGAAGGGTAGAGACAGATCTCACCTCCAGTGGCAAGGTGCTACAGAGGTAGGGGCCGTGGGCACAGACCACACTAGCTGAAGTTCCTATGGCTCCCTGGACCCTCAGCCATTTTGTTTAAACAGGGTTCAGCAAAAGTCTTGCTGTTTCTTACAGCCAACAGCAAACTTGGGTTGCCCAGGATGGAATTGTAAAAATTGACTATCATCAACATAATGGTGATACCTCACCCAGTGGTATCGAATAATCTCAGCCAACAGCTTCATGTAGATGTTTAAAAGCAGCAGAAACAGTGCACCATGCTAGTGGTACACTACAAAGGAGTGGCCATGTGCTGGATCTTTCATCTTCAAACTTATACAGTGCTTCAATTATCTAAATTCTGCCTTCAACTGATTTATAGACATCTTATAATACTGTTTTTGGCTGATTATTATTAGCCACACCAGGTTCGTAGGTAAGATGGCACTGGACAGCTATATGCATTTCCTTAAATAAACAAGCAAATGTACACAACTAATAAAAAAACTTTATCAAATGTAACTCAGATGATATGAACAGGTAGATATAATTATTTCATAGTATAAGTAGGATAGATGTAATTCTTTTACAAAACTAAGGATAGGACAGGCAATCTATAGGTGTTATAGGAAAGCTATTCCGACCCCTTGCTCAATTTAGAATCCAACAATAAATAAATCAACAATAATAGGAGGCATCCAGTATTTTAAAAAAAACAGTAAGAGAGAAACCATCACTGTTCTACGAAGATCGTTTCATAGTTCTTATTATCAAGAAACTCCTCATAATCTTTATCTTTATCTTTAATCATATTTATCTTTAATCATATTTATATACCGCCCCATCTCCCTAAGGACTCTAATCACCATGCATTTTACCTTTCTTTTAATTTCAACCCAGTGTACCCTGTCCTGTTCTTAAGTTTTGTAGAATATCAGATCTCCTTTCAGCCTTTTCTTTTATAAGCTAGTCCCAGGCTCCATTAAAATTTCTTCTAGGTGGTTGGTTTTCAAACTCTTTATAATTGTGATAACTTTCTCTGACCCTACTCCAACTTCAAGTCCTAGAACTAGATACAAGTGTGACCTAAGCAGCACAAAGCACCAAAGAATCATTATCTGCCATAATATCTGGGCACCATCTTTCCTTAATACAGACCAAGATTCCCTTGATCTTTTAAACTGCTGCACCACAGCAACTTTTTCACGATATGGAGTTCCCTGAAATTTTGTTCTTCTGATATTTATCCCTCCCTTTCTTTACAATGAGTCTTAGGCTGCTACATTTTTCCAAACATTCTAAAATATATTATTTCTTCTAAACACCATGGAAAGGACTCCATTTGTTAACTAACATAATTTCCAATGTTTATGTACGAATTGTGATAGTAGAGGATATACAGAGCTCTAGTTGATAATTACTGGCCCTCAGACTAAGGGAAAACCTTTCATCAATTACAACCAAGGAAAGCTAAAAGCTATCTTAAAAATAATGGTGATGATATCCCTTTTTCTCCTCTACCAAAAAAAATAATTGAATGATCTCAAGAAGATATGGGGTTCTGGACCAATGTTATGAAAGAATGCAGTTGACAATACAATTGCTTTTCCCCAGAAAAATCATGGTTTTAACTGTGTATTTTTAGTACTGTATACCCACTGGCCCACTAAAAATAGTGGGGTGCAGGAAAAAAAGGGGGGTGCTAATGGCACTGCCTCCAGTGGACAGTTTTCAAATAATTATGTTCTTTTCTTTATCATCTTAGGTACTTGTCTATACTTATTAGCATTTTGATTTAAGCGTTCAAAGAAAAAAAGAGCTGTGGGATATTAGCATATTTCTGAATATGTAAATGACTTTAAAGAAATCAATAAGGCATGGGACTAAATATTACAATATTTCGTCACTTACCTGCTTTGCCTTCCAAACTTCAAGAACAGGCATTCCAGCAATGATAGAATTTGGGTCTTCTTGTGCAGCTGAATTAACTGTGTCATTAGCTCCAATGACAAGAACCAGATCCGTTTCTGCAATAAAAATACAAGGAATTCATTAATGAATAGAGTTCCAGTTATAATTAGTAACAAATTCTGGGTTAGATGTCTTTTAATCTGAAGCCCCTCACCCCACTAAGAACTATAAATGGGCAAGAATGGCACTCCCTAACAGTGAATCTTGGAAATAACATATCTGTGTTACTTCAAGTTGCAAAACTCTTGATATAAAGGATGGTTGTTTTAGTAGTGAGTACTACCTTCAAACTACTATTATTTGTTGGGGTGTACAAATGGGATGTGCTAAAAGAGGACATAAAGTTAATTGGGGCAAGAGTAGAGGATGCCGAGGATAGAGTTAGGTGAAAACAGTTGATTCGCTGTGGTGACCCTTAACGGGAACAGCCAAAAGAAGTAGTAGTAGTAGTTAGGGTGTACAAGAGCAAACTTTCTTAATCATTGCTCCCAATGCAATTATCTGCTAAGGGACACATACTAGTTCCAACACCACTATTTGTCAGAGGTTGGACAACAGAGATTAGGCACAATTTAGGTTCTTTAGGTTTAGGTTCTTCTTGTTTGCTTAAAAAAATGTTAATTGGTGAGTGCTGTTTCATTTTTGTATTATTAGGTTGTAATCCTAATTGACTATGGCACATCCCTCAAAACTAAGCAGTTTAGATATGGTTTATATTTGGACGGCAGGCTGTCAGGAAATCTCAACATTAGATTTAAAAAAACAAAACGAAAACAATCCAGAAAAAAGCAAAGGCAAATTTGTTTTGCACTATTCCTAAGAAAACTTTGCAGCCACATTCATGAAGTCAACAGAATTCAAATTTGATTCTAGCAGGTTTATACTTCTAACATCAGTTCGTTTGAGCATTAATTTTAAAAAAAGTTTTGGATGCATACATAATAATTGAAGTCAGTTGGCATATAAATTTAATATATTATTATGGCTGGCCATACATTCATTCAGATGTTTAGACTGGATTTGGTATTTTTATCCACATATGAAGCCCTTTTTTCCAAGGACTTGATACACAGATGTTGTTTGATAAAGGTATCATCACAGGATTTAAACTGTTCCAAGTAAAACTGTCTCTTACAATTGGACTCATGGTGATTTTTTTTAATGCCGAATAAGTTCATATGGCGCTTTAAAAGTTTTGAGATTGGAGGTCCCAAGGTCCCTATATTATGGCTGATCACAGAGTCAGCCAAATATTTAGAACTAGAAGACTGAGTCAACTGTGAGTCGGTGAGAATCAAACTGATGACAGTCATCAGAGTTAACCTGTGATACTGCATTTTAACCACTGTGCCACCACGGCTCTTAAAGATGGAGTTTAATGGTGTTAAAAGTAGCATCTCAGGATGTAAGCTGTTCCAAGTAAAGCTGTCTTTTGGAATTATTATTACTTATAATACACACGAACTAGTATAACACTAAACTACTTTTTAGAAAAAACAAATCATTTGCTGCCTAAATGCAACAAATTTATCATCCTTCTCTGACCTGGAAAATCTTCATTAATTTCATCCATTTCTAGTACAATGTCATATGGTACACCAGCTTCTGCAAGCAGTACATTCAGTTGTCCGGGCATACGACCTGCCACAGGATGAATACCAAACCTAAGATGGTGGAATCAAGAATGAGTTATTTGGGAAAGGGGGATTTGCTTTTTATAACAAATATGAAGCTTCTGTGTTGTTTCAAATACTGGCAGTTCTTGACTTACAACTGTTCATTCAGTGACTGTTTGAAATTATAATGAGGTGGAAAAAAGAGACTTATGGTGTGTACTTGAAGTTATGGCAGCTTGTCACATGATCACATTACCAAAATTTGAGCATTTGGCAATCAGCCTAGCCTTATAACTGATCACAGGAATGTTGCAGGCAGCTTCTCCTGCTTACCTTCCCAAATAGCCACCCCTTTGGGTCCCTCGGACCTACCCTCTCACCCAACCTAGTGCCTACAGGCCTTGGGCTTGTTTTGCGACCCATCACATATCTCACTTCATTTCCGTCTTTTGAAGATCATTTTTGGGGAAAGAGAAGCTGCCGATCTGCCAAGCAGCCTATATACAGAAGCTGCATGATGCTGTCCTGGAAGCGGTTGCCACTTTGAAAATAGCTTTGATTCTCACAATCTGAAAATTGTAGCTGCTGCCAAAAATGATGCCCACTTCCAGGATTGCACTGTGTGGCCTCCATATAGGAAGACCATATTGTGCATTGGCCAGTTCTTGTTCCTCAAGGTGATAATTGGAAAAGGTTAGTGGATCAAGGGAGGAGTGTGTGGGACTCAGTAGGTCGGGAAGCACACCCAAGATCTGAGGGGACACTGCCAGGTGAGAGATAGGCCCAAGAGTGTGGGGGCCAGTGGGGCAGGAAGTGAAGCACGGGGTGCCTCACAGGTTGGGGAGACCCAGGGCTGGTCACCCATGAGCTGGGGATGGCGCTGCAATGTGGCCCAGGGCTTCTGCCAGGCCTTTCAGGGCGTACCCCATCTTCTAAGGCCCCGTCACTCTGCTTAATAACCTCAAGGGGGGAAGCACAGATTATGGTCATAAAGCAAGTTAATCATATGGATGCCTCACGTAATGACCACCACAATTTACAACCATAATGGACAGGCTGCATTATAGTCATAAGCTGAGCCCTACCTCTCTGAGTATTTTTCTGTTTTCTAATTGTTCACAACCTTATTAAGTGAATGACTTATTTACTATGTTTCCAACTGAGATCCCTTTTCATTTGCTATTTCCTTACGGATCAAAATGAACAAATGATGTAACTATCTTCACAGCCAGTAAATATGATGGGCATTTTGCTTACAAAAAAAAAAAAAAAAACCACATTTGAAAACTGCACAGAGAGAGCCATGAGAGAGAGAAAGGGTGAGGTGGGTGGGGGAGAGGAAATATCTGCTATCATTCTACCGAAGACCAGATGTACAATCAGATATACAACAGCGGAACAAATAGGGCAAAATATTAAGGAGCTTAAAGTTTCAGCTAGCCACTAAGTAACTCAAGCCATGTGAAACAATCCTGATTCTTTCCAGAAAACATGAAGTGTAAGAGTTTTCAGAATTTCTGCACTGAAATATATTAGAATTCAGGCAACTAATAACATTATATTTAAACAGTTTTTAATTATGGTGCATATTTGGATTTTATACACTATTAGCTATTCTGAAAGCAACATACCCTTTTCTTGAAACCATGCCAAATATTTTGAAAGAATATACACATCTGCAAATTGAGAGCTATCAAACTTTCAAAAGTAACTGCACTTTTTTTCCCCAGGGCACAGGAGTTTTTGTTCACTTGAACTGTTGAAGTTCAGCCAAGAGAAACCCAGTGAGTCCAATAAAGATGTTCCTTAACAACAGGTCACTGGCAAGCTTCTATAATTCAGGCTTCCACACTAGGCTGAGATACAAGGAGATTGTCAGTATCATCTGTAACAGTGTCATCTATAATAGATTATATATCATTCAGATTTGCCTCTATTATCAAGGACCGGATCGAGTCCTTAAAATATTTGGCTTTTCATTGTGTTATCAAGGTGGTGTCTTGGTAGCATAGATTGTTTCCTAGCATGATTTGATTGCCTATTGTACCCTATAATTAAGATTCTTATGATTCTAGAGCAGGGGTCTTCAAACTTGGCAATTATGTGACTTGTGGACTTCAACTCCCAGAATCCCTCAGCCAGCTT
>JAEANM010029949.1:0-10095 GCA_017656035.1 Myanophis thanlyinensis | reverse complement strand
AGCATTTCACTGCATATCATACCCATGTATGATTGTGTATGTGACCAATAAAATTTGAAATTGAAATTGAAATTGAAAAGATATTGGATAACCATTTGTCTGAAATGGTATAGGGTTTCCTGCCTAACCAGGAGGTTGGACTAGAAGACCTCCAAGATCCCTTTCAGCTTGATTATTCTATTCTATTCTAAAAAATATTTTTGTATAATTTCCACTGCAAGGAATAAATACTCTTCATTATTCATAAACAGTTTACAGTAACAACTCAGATTGCTACTGAAAAATGTAAATGAAATAAAGAACTTTTGATCTGATTCAGTTACAAAATGATGTAACTCAAGTCACATTTATATTTTATTATTAGTTATTAGAAGTTGTTATGAGCAGTTCTATTTGTTGGAAGTGTTTAAAACATGCTGTCCTTTAATAGTTCTTACTTTGTAGAAGTGTTGTATTATACTATTATCACTGTTTTGCATATGATATGGACATAGGATGAGAAATAGTTAACTGCTAAAAACAAAAAAATGTACTTTTTTCAGTGAGATAAACTATAGCAAGATTTGGAACAGGCATTCCATCCAAATGCTGAATCCAAATGTTTTCCACACTGAAACTAACATACTTTCCATATTTAGATGCTCAACTAAAATATGCTTCCTGATAACTGCATACTTGACTTTCCAGTATTCTTATAGCAATGTTTATTCCCAGCCGTTAAACCTTCAACACAGTTGAAAATGTACATTTTGCAAATGGGCTAAATAAGGCAACATTTCTGTTTCTTGCCTTTTTCTTTCTCCTTTACAGTTCATATCTCCTAGCAATTGAAGAGGTGGATTTCTCCCAGGGCTTTATCCTCCATTACCTATATGCAAGATTTGGGCAATGGGAATGCTACCTACATTCTTAAGTTAAATATCTTTCACATTTGATGTTTCAAATCATAAATGTGATAGAGGAGAATATTTGTACCTTAGCATTGAACTAAGAGGTTGTTGGCACTCTCTGAGCTTGGTTGTTTTCTTGTAGATGTTTCATTATCCAAACTAGGTAATATCATCAATGCAATAATTTGGGTAATGAAATATCAGCAAGAAAACAGAGAGCACAAAATACTCCTCAATCATAATAGCATTATGAAATATGTCAAAGTTGGATGGAATCAGCAGGCAAAGCTGATCCTTCTTTTAGTGTCTCCAGGTTTGATTTAAGTATTTTCAAGGTCTTTTCAATAAACCTATTGAGCTTAAGAGCTGGGGGAAAGTGATGCCCATAACATAAGGAATAAGGAGAGGAGGGATTCACCTTATCCTTTAGGTTATGGGGACCACTATGAAAATGTCATGCTAATTATAAAGCTAAAACTTATACATTTAGGGAGCCTAATGTGCAGGGAAGTAAGAGTCATTGGAGAAGATTCTTAGGAAAATCCAAGGAAGTTGAAAAAAGAGATTGATAGAATATTATCAATGATGACAAAAGAACAAATGTACAAGAGCTCAAAGAAGTAGCTCTGTGACAGACAATCCTTGTGAAATGATGCCCATTGGGTTATTATGAGTCAGAAACAACTGAACAACAGCAAATATAAATGTATAATTGGTTAAAATGCCAAAAGAATCAGTATAAAAGGGTTATAAGAAATTCAAATTTGGCATGAAGTATTTTTCCCCTAGCCCTTATACATTTTAGGATGGGGTGAGACTATATAAATGAAAAAGGTGAAATATAGCCACTATTTAGGCAGATAACTTAGAACATGTCAGAAAGAAAAGGTTAATGGCTTGTATGAGGTTTTTTTCTCATACAAAATCACAGAAATATTAAATAGGAAGTAAGTAGTAGCAAAAGAACAAAACATTCAGCATTTCCCTACAAATACCAGGAAGAAAGAAATTATTAACATTTTCTATAATTATGATTAGAAATTACCATTTACGAAAAAAACCTTTCTTACTATCTCTCATGTCAGTCCACGAAGATTCAGAAGGTCACAAATTTGATCTAACTGGGACCACAGTTGTAACCCAGGTGAAATCAAGGAGAGAAAGACAATTCCTTGAAGCCTAGTTTTCCATCCTTAAGTGAATAAACAGACACATTGACAGTCTACCAGTCCCTGAGAACGAAAGAACTTCATCAACCACAATCCTGAAAGTAGCATTTAAAAAATGAACAAACAGGCACACCACTACACAGCACAAAATTATAATGCATCATCTCACAAGAAATCGAACCACATCTCAGTAACAACAACAACTCAAACTATCAAATAAACCAAAACCAGACCATGGTTCAGATGCACCCAAATAAACAACTCTAATCCTAATCTGCATCACACAGATGATAGTTAACTATAGCCCAGCAACAACAGCCAGCCAATCAAACAGTCCAAAATCAGATCATGACTCAGAAATATCCAAACAAACAACATTGATACTAATTTGCATCTCATAAAAAGGTATTTAAAGACCTGAGTTCTAACAGACAAGCACAATTCAAAACACACTGATAATGTCTCCTCAAATGGTGATGAAACGTTGGCAACCAAATTGCCAAGCCTGGAGCTTAAACCAATAGCCTAATTACCAACCTGAGCCACTAATATTAAAACACATTTCAAAACTTTATTATGTCTAGTCTCCTCTTCCCAGTTTGATACTGGTGATGAATAGAATGTTTAGAAATAAATGTACCAGTTATTGGAAACAGGATTATGAGATTTCAGGAGGTTTCAGATTTAGATTCAACTGATTTTGGACAAGGCTCATTTTGATTCAAACATTTGTTGGATGAATGCAAAACATACTTCTAGAAAATACCACATGCTTCATAAGCAAAAGTAGCTAGAACTACTGTCCTCTTCACAAATGTATTTAGAAATACCGGAACTATGCTTTTAATCCTTAAAAACAATTTTTAAAACTTAGCATCATTTATAGTTCTAATTCATTGCCTGCTGTTGTGGATTCATGTCCTTAAATATCTTTATAAAGATATTTAATCATTTAATCAATAATCATTTTGAAACTTTAGATTAAATCACCCTATGAGCCCTTTCTAAGCCAAACGGCAACTTATAAATATTGTTAATGTTTTTATGTCTCTTGGCTACTTCTTTGATTGGCTCTGTATGCCTGGAAGTCATCAGTCAACTGGACAATAATCATGGAGTAAAGTGATATAACAAAGATAGCCAATGTTCTTTACTTATTTGAAGCTATACAGATACACCTGAGTATATGAAGATATAATTTAAGTTATTCCTACATAGATTTAAAACATTAGACTGATGTGACTCAAACAACTGCACAACAATTGGATGCTTATTAATATTTTGAAAGTGTCAGTAATTTGAAAGTAATCTTGAAAGGAAAAATAAAAATAAATGCTTTTGCTGCTCAAGAACTAAGAATCAACAGAATGGCCAGAAAGCCCAATGATATTTTAAAAAAGATTCCTAGCAGCTACTGTTGTCCTCATTCGTGTGAAAATCCTTTTGATGCATGCTTGAAGTACATGTTGCCTAAGTAACAAGCATTTATATACATAAATTAGATTAACGTGAATGTATCTGTATATTACAAGCATAATGTACAGATACAATTTGTTTGTATTCAGAGAGGAAATATAGCTATTTTGGCCTGACTTTTTTTAAATACAAAAAGTGAGCATAACAATACTGGATGATGATCATACAATGAAATATCTCATTTTCACTAAGATCTTCCAATCATCTCTGTTCCTGCTCTCCTTATCAATCATTATGACAATTGCAAATAACTAAATTTTTTAAAAAGAAAATCAATCTATTAATCGATCGAGAGATTAATTTTATGGAGGTTGATAAATATTCTAAACACAATATTTCACAGCAGGGATAATTTTTGTAAAGCAGTTAGGAAAACAATAGAACTAAATACCTGTGTGATGAGAAATTGGTGATGTAACAAATCCAGAAGAGGAAGCTTCCATGTTTATTGACCTTCTGACTTGTGGAAATGAGGAATGCCTAACCACAAGTGGATGTTGTAATAGCCAATTACTTGCTGTACTTCTCCTGTGGTAGACACATGTACAATTTTCAGCCCCATGAATACACAAGCTTTTACCTACCAAAAAGGAAAAAGATAAAAAAATTATAGAAGGCAAACTTTAAATAACTATTACAAATTTTGGTATAGCATATGAAATGAAAAGTTTCAAAGGAGTATGTGAATTTTATGATAATCTGGATTCATAATTTAAATCTGAACATTTCCCAGTATTGAGAATTACTGTTGCAATAATTAAGTAGATATACTCTACTTAAATATCACATTTTTATGAAGACTCTTAAGGTACTTCCAGATGAATAGTATCAAAAACTGTGCTCTCTTCAGTATGAAAAAAGGAAGATAGAAAACTGGCAAAATAACAAGAGTTTATTTGCAGCTAATAAAATTCCCATATCTATGCAAATATTAAAGATACAAGACACTGTCTCTTTTGCAGAGCTTGTGGGAATCAGAAGGGGCAAACCACTTTATATCTTACGATTATATTTTTAGTGATTTTAAAAGATGGTAGAGCAATAATTTATCTATATTGGAGGAAAGGTCCTGTAAAGGAGCAGGTGAATTTTATTAACAACTTTCTGTAACTTTTTACCTTCAAAACTAAATCACTGTATCAGTGTATATTCACTCTCCTTATTTATAACCAGTTATCAAATCAAATTTATTGTAATAATTAAAAAACCAGGAATGATCTTAATTATTGTATGTATGTATGTATGTATGTATGTATGTATGTATGTAGATCCCTTCCTCTCCAATTCTTTGATTTCAAAATGTTTTTCTGAATAAAATTAAGTTACAAATGTATATTATATTTATTCTATTATTTATTCTATTTATATTCATACACACATACATATTTTAAAACTATTTATTTCAATAGCCAATGATAAAAGTCACTTTTTTAAAAGGGGTATTGGTCTAACCTGATACACTCCTTCTCTTTGTGTGGAAAGATGATCCATGTATGTATTGGTCGCTCTATACTTTCCTAGATATATGACTGAGTGGCGAAGCTTAAAAGGGCTAGCTTCACCCTCTCTCTCCCAGCTTCTACGAAGTCCTACGGAATTGATGGTACCTGGAACACGTGCAAAACAATTCTCGACAACCCTCGGCCCAGGACCAATAACATGAATGGGAAAGAATGGATCATCTTTCCACACAATGAGAAGGAGCGTATCAGGTAGGACCAACGCCCCTTCTCCATTGAGTATGGAGAGATGATCCATGTATGGGACATACCAACGCCTGATATTTCCTGTAAGAGTGGGCCCTGTCCTGGTCCCGGTGATCTTCCACTGAATGCATGCACTGAAGCACCCTTCTGCCAAATGCGGCATCCGTGGAAGCATATTTGTTGACACGATAGTGCCTGGTAAAGGGGGACAGCGATACCCAGGTCACCGCTCTGCATACCTCCTCTACAGAGGCCTGAGAGGCCCATGCCACCGATGTGGTGGCACAGCTAGTGGAGTGAGCCATTATTCCTGCCGGAATCTGCAGACTCTGGGCCTCATAAACTGCAGTTATCATAGCCCTAAGCCATCTATCTAGTCTGGTGGAAGAAACTTTCTGCCCCAACGTACTGGCCTGAAAGGATACCAAGAGAGCCTCCATTCTTCAAAATGGCACCGTTCTGTTGATGTAAATACGAAGTGCCCTTCACACATCTAAAGTATGCCACTGGTGTTCCAATGGATGCATTGACCATGGGCAGAAATTAGGGAGGATGATTTCCTGTGCCCTGTGAAACCAAGAATTAATCTTGGCACAAAGGCAGGGTCAAGCCACAGTACTACCCTGTCTGAATGGAACATGCAGAGGTCCTGTCAGATAGAAAGAGCTGCTAGCTCTGAAATTCTTCTGGCGGATGTTATGGCCAGCAGAAACGCCACTTTCCAGGAGAACAGCCTCAGTGAGGCGGTCTGCAACAGTTCAAACAGAGGTCTGGACAGCATCTCCAGAACTTTACAGAGGTCTCAAGTAGGATAATGGTGGACCACTGGTGGTCTTAAATTAGATGCCCCCTTTAGAAAGCAATGTGCCATCGGATGCTGTGAAAGTATCAACCCTATGCCACATTTTAGAACTGAAGCAATAGCGCTACCTGCCATCTGAGGTTATTAGGGGATAACCCTCTGTCCAATCCCTCCTGAAGAAAGTCTAAGAATTGAGCTATGGTAACTGAAGCTGGGTCCCAGTGCTGTCCCCTACTCCAGCTGTTGAAGGTGCACCAAGTAACCTCATAAATTCTAACCGTGGAGGGCCTTTGCAATGCCTGAATTGTCTGAATGACCTTGATGAAAGTAGGCCTTTGGTTAACGTGATCTGCTCAACCTCCAAGTGGCTAGTTGAAGCCAGGCTGGGTCCAGATGAATTACTGTCCCCTGGCTGAGGGCCGTTGGTGAGAGAGGTATCTGCCAAGGCCAGGTGACTGAAAGGCTCACAAAGTCGGCAAACCAAGGCCTCCTCAGCCAATGAGGAGATATGAGAATCACCTCCACCTCCTCGTACCATACCTTGCAGATTACCTTGGGTATTAGGGGCAGCAGAGGAAATACATGAAGAAGCCCTTTGAGCCAAGGGCAACATAGTGCGTCCACTCCCTCCACTCCTATCAATGGGAGCTTTGCAAAGAATCTCTTGACTTGTGTGTTGTTCAGCAAGGTGAACAGATCTACTTCTGGATGACCGAAGCGCTCCACCAATGCTTGAAACAACTGTGGATGGAGTCTCCATTCTTCATGGTCTATTATAGCCCTGCTCAGCCAATCCACCTGAACATGTGACTTGCCTGAAATGTGCTGGGCTTGCAGGGACAAGAGGTGTACCTCTGCCCACGTACAAAGGAGACGTGCTTCCCTCATGAGGTTCACTGATCTGGTGTCCCCCTGCTGGTTTATGTGGGTTTTGGTGACCACGTTGTCTGTTAGGATCAGGACGTGTCTGCCCTGACTTCGGTCCTGAAACTCAGAAGTGCAAGGTAGAGCCCCCAAAGCCCTAACCAGTTGATGTGTTGGAAGTCTGCCCAACTCCACCATCCCTGTGCCACACTCAGCTAGAGGTGAACTCCCCAACCAAACAGACTGGGGTCTATTGTGATATTTATCCAAGGAACCTCCCTGAATAGGCATCCTCTGTCAATGGCTGGAGACTGCCACCAGCAAAGGAAATGGAGGACCTTCGGGGGAATCTGTACTCTGGTCTGAGACTGGCTGTGACTTGCTGTCTGATATGGGAGCAGAAACCACTGCAGCATTCTGGCATGGAGCCAAGCCCAAGGTACAATGCCTATGCAGCAGACTATCTTTCCCAACAACTGTTGCGCCAGTGGTACTAGTCTGGTTCTTCAGATACAAGTGGTAAGGGAACCAAGTCTCTGTCTCCTGTCCTGTGATAGAAATACCATGCACACCATGGTGTCTATTATTGCCCCCAAATGACATAATCGGGTGGTGGCTGTCAGGTGGCTCTTCTCCCAGTTGATGGAGAGGCCGTGATTACAGAGGGTTGTTAAGGTCGTCTGCAAGTCCTGTGTCACTGTTGTCTGCGACTATATCAACAGATCGTCAAGATAACACTGAATCCAAATGGGTAGTGTTCGAAGATAAGCCACCAGCACCGCCATCAGCTTTGTAAAAACCCATGGAGCGGACGCCAGGCCAAAGGGTAAGGCCTGGTATTGGAAATGACAGCCACTGTAATAAAACTTGAGATATTTCTGGCAATTCTGATGTATGGGGATGTGAAGATATGCCTCAGTAAGATCTATGGAGGATAGCAAGTTCCCTCCCTGATCAGAATCACAGTGCATTTTGAATCTGCTGTATATGAGATGGTCGTTGAGCCGCTTGAGATTCAGGCTTGCTCTCCAACCCCTTGAGGCTTTTGGTATGATAAACAGGGTGGAATAAAAACCCTGACCTCATTCTGCCTTCGGAACCTGCTGAATGGCACGAATCTGCAGGAGGTGAACTATCACAGCGTGCATCCAGTGTGGCTCCTGAGAATGTAGCAATGCCGGAATCTGTGCAGAGGAACAGTGTGAAATTCGAAACTTAAGTCAAACTGAATTGTTCATCTGACCCAAGTATTGGACGATGTCTCTTCCCATTGGTCGGTGAAGAAGGCAAGGCAGGGTCCACAGTCACTTGGATTGGCAATAGGACCTGCCTCGCCCCCCTCGAAAGGGCCGCCTAGAGCCTGCCTCTGGAACCCCGATCCTGCTGCCACTCCAGGTAATGTTAGAAGAAACGATGGCCAGCAGTTGAGTGATCCTACTGCTCTCTAAATGTGGAGCATCAGAAAAAATAGGTAATTAATTAATTAAGTTCTTCATTTGTTCTAAGAGGGCTGTCTGGATTGCTTCAGGCAAATGCCCCTGCGTAGGAAGTATAGTTGAGTCTTCCTAAGCTTCACCACCCTTATCCAAGGGTATAGTACTCTGGTCTTCCAGAGAGGTGACTATGTCTGGAGATGCTTCTGTGGGTGGATCCTCTGGTATTAACTGATCCTGTGATCCACAGCCCAACGTAGAACCCTCGAGAGACAGGGCCTGAATGTGACAGCTAAGCCCCTGGTCAAGTGTGGACCTTTCTGGACAACTACCCAGAGTTTTATGAGATCTGGCCCACTGCTTATCTAGTGCCCTCTGGCACCTGAGAGTGTCTTTCTGTTCTGCTCTAAAGACCTTCCCTGCTGGGGCTCTAGATTTACGCTTGCTGGAAGGCTCAGATGTAACATGTTTCTGTTTTGCCGTGCATTTTCGATGTACCCCTGGCTGAGGTGACAGAGCCCTGTCATCCCACTTTTGGTGCGCCATGTCGCTGCCAGATAAAAGAAATATCAACAATTTAGTTTAATGTAAAACTGTCTCACTGCTAGGTCTCTGAAGCTTTATGCTGCCTGACATTATGTGATACAACTATTGAAATGCAGCTATAATGCCCTGTCTGCCAGCCATAACTCAATGCTATACCCCTTGCCATGTGGAGCGTTATGCCTATCCACAATTAAATCCAACCATCAGACGTGTGCTTAAGCTTGGCAATGACACTGTTATTAAGCCTACTCAGAGGCCCTAACTTGCTCATAAAAGGATCTTTTTTCTTCACCACCACCCCCATTAAGAGTTGAAAATGGAGTGGAGGGGTGGGGAGGGGGACTGCAGAACTAGCACATTCTGCCCAGGCGGACTTTTCAGGCTATCTGTATATTTTTTGCCATTGGAGTCTGCAGCCTAGGCATCTTGTGCCTGTCTAGGCCTCAATCGCAGCCATGCGGCCTATAAGCCACTGTGCTGCTGCCATGAGGCACCAAAGGCCTAGACTGCTTGGATTTAGCAAAGGTGAGTGTGCACAGCTGCTATGTCTCCCTGGCCGATCGAAGTTGAAAATATTCAAATGGCGGGTGCCTTCAGTAGTTCCAAACATGTGTCGGACCAGCTGCCATAAACGTCATCAACCATGTAGGCCTGGATGCCCCGCGCGCCAGAGAATTGGGCCCCCTGCTACCACTGATGATGGTCCCGATTGAGCGTTGGGAAACCATCATAAGTTTAACCTTTTTACTCCTCTTCCATGAGGAGATAAGTGGCACAAATTGCACAACACAATGCCCCCCCCAGCGGTACTAAACATGTGTTGGAATCTCCGCTGTGGGATCTCAGCCTTCTCAAGCAATGGGGGAGAGATGCTGGTCAGTTCGCGGCTCCATGCTGCCCTCAGCAGTACCGAACATATGTCGGGGTCACCGCTGGGAAGGTTAAAACAATCTGAGCATTCCTGAAGGTTAGAACAGAGCGCAGCCACTTCCCTCTCCATGTGGCATTCGTTTGCTTACTTACAGTTGTTTGCCAAACCTTGAAATAAAAATCTTTGATGTTACCATTAAATTTGACAGAGAAAAATATCGAAGGATATCAGAAGAAATTGGATAAATTTTGTAATGGTGGCAAAAGACCTAGATTAGTGAAGAAAATGTGGTACCAAAATCAAAAGGAAGGTGGATTGGGAATCCCTAAATTACTTAA
>JAEANM010029948.1:0-10095 GCA_017656035.1 Myanophis thanlyinensis | reverse complement strand
TTGAATGAGCCTCCATTGGTACAATCACACAAAGCACAGAAACACAGAATACATTCAAATACAGAATACATCTCCAGTCTGGAAATATATTGGAGTCTGGAGATATAGTCTGTATTCTTTTCCACGGGTATGTACATATTGCACGTTGCACTGGCACTGTGAGTCTGTTGTATTAAGCCTGCTTGTAGTGTTATGTGGCATTTAGAAGTTGAATGGCCCATGGATAGAAGCTATTTTTCAGCCTATTTGTCTGGCTGGCTATGCTTCTGTATCACTTGCCCGATGGTAGAAATATGAAGAATTGCTGTTCAGGGTGAGAGTCATCCCTGAGGATTTTTCTCACTCTGCTGAGACAGTGGGATCTGGCTATTTTCTCCAGTGGGGTTATGCGGCAGCCCATGATTTTTTGTGCTGTGCTCATTACTCTCTGTAATGCTTTTTGAGTAAGTATTTCTTGTGTCTTGGAATTGAACAAGTCCTTGCAATTTTCTTCATGAGATTTCAAAGTGGTTTGCCATTGTCTTCTTCCTAGGGCTGAGAGAGAATGACTGGCCCAAAATCACCCACCTGGCTTTGTGCCTAAGGAAGAACTAGAGCTGACAGTCTTCTGGTTTCTAGTGTGTTGTCTTAAGCACTACACCAATCAACTTTGCAATCTGTGCATATCCCCACTATAGTTCCATATTTATTTTTTTTCTCTAGATCTGCACTGAATACTGTAAAAAAAAAAAGCCATCGTTTTTATCCAGAAACCTCTCATTGCAGGAAAACTAATTATGTTTTTGATTAATTTTTCACATATGCTCATGAATGGGCTTATCCTAAATTGAGTATTTGAAACAGATATTTTCTGAACATATACCCACCAAACAATTATCATTCTTGATCATTTCCTGGATGGTTCAGTTGCATTTTCGATATTCTTTCATCTCTTTCTCACTGATTCATTCATATCATGTAACAGAAGTGTCAGCAATCATCTGATACTTTTTCATCCTCAAACTCATCCCTGGTTCTTCGGTTATCACCTTTTTCTAGAGCAGTGACCTCCAATCTTTGTGGCTTGCTTGGCAGCCTGGCTGGGAAGGAGAGGGGAAGTGGACCGCATGCGCAGTGGGCTGGCACATACATGTGTGTGCACACGGCTCCACTTGCGTGCCCTTTAGTACAGGTAGTCCCCGATCATTTTGTGACCAAAGCTACGACGACACTGAAAAAAGTGCCATATGACCATTTTTCACATCTATGACTGTTGCAGGATCCCCATGATCATGTGATCAAAATTCAGATGCTTGGCAACTGACTCATATTTATGACTGTTAGTATGCCCTGATCCCCTTTTGCTACCTTTTGGCAAACAAAGTCAATGGGGAAACCAGATAGACTTAACAATTATGCTACTAATTTAATAACTGCAGTGATTCACTTAATGGTGGCAAGAAAGGTTGTAAAATAGGGTAAAACTCACTTAACAAGTGTCTCACTGAGCAACAGAAATGTTGGACTCAATTGTGGTCTTAAGTCAAGGATTACCTGAAACAGAGTTCTATGCAAGACCACTTGAGAAGAAGAGCAAAGATGAGAAATTTGCCATTGCTCCAGAGTAAATCCAGCTTTTTGAGAAAGACAAATTTTCAACCAAGAACTGGATAGATCGTGCTGGTTGGGTAATTCCGGAAGTCGAGAACTATCTTTATTTCTTCATCTTGGATTTTCCAAGTTACAGTCTCTTTCTCTCCACCTTCTCCAGATGGACCTTTAGATATTGTCTTTTGTGGATTTGGTTCCTCAAGGATTGACATCATAGTAAACACTCTGGCTGGTTAAGATGAATGCACTCACAGCTTGTTTCATTCATTAATTATGATTGGTGGCAAACTTGCTCTTTTATGACCTGGTAACACACCTACAATTAAATCAATTGCAAATCACTGTGGTGGCTATTACACAATATGCTAAACCAGACTTAAGCAACCCTATAAAATAAAGGGGAGCTTCACAAAATATCTGAAGCAACAATGTCCTTTGTTTCTTTAAATATGTGGGGTGAAGCCTGTCATTCTAAACTAGTGTTTCTCAACCTTGGCGACTTTAAGATCTAATTTTGAGAGATGAAAGGAGAGTACATTTGCCATACTTTAATTTTAACAGAAGCGCATAGAGGTAGTCTAGGTTTGAACTCTGGAGGCATTGCTTGCTCTCTGAGTTGGTTGTTTGCTTGCAGACATTTCATTACTCAGTTAAGTAACACCAACACAGTTGATAGGGTATAGGGTTTGTTCCTTGTTTATATATAGTAGCTTGCTGACCAGTGTTGGGGGGATGTCCTTTTCTCCATGGTAGTTTCTTGACTGAGGTATGTTTTCTGCTTGATTGTTCATCTGGTGTTAATCATTGCCTATCTGGGTAAAGACTGCTGGATAGGACATGTTCTGGTCTGCTTGTTTTTTTTTCTTAACCTTTTTATTTTCTCTTTTCAATGGACCATAAATATTGTTTATCTGTTTGTGTCTATCGATGGCTAATTTGTCTGAACACCAAACTTATTCCTGGAAAGTGCAGAAAGAGAATTTGCAGAAAATTATTACAGAAAACTTTCTCACTGTTTTGAAAGAGGATCAGAACTGGTGGGTGTTTCTTTTCTGGACCTACTGAAGTAGAGGTTGAAGGACTATCTGTCAGACATTCTGTAGTTTCATTCATTATATTATATATATTCGAAGTTTCCTTTCTATAACTTAAATTTGGCAACCAGAGCAGAACGTAACATTTCCCCCTTTCTGTTATATTTTGCCCATAGGAAAATATCTTCTGTTCTGAGAGGTGTTTTTTTTTTTTTTACTGTAGTTGCTAAGTATTTTTAAATTGGATCTGGGTTTCTTTTCTTTTTGTGTTTCTTGTTTAAAAAATATTTTTTTAGACACAGATTTTATATTTATTCAGATTATAATGAGCCCATTTGCCTCCTATTTCTGACAAAAAGGTGACATCTACCATCTTAAATAAATTGGCAAACACACGTAATTGCTCCAGGATGTTTTTTTTAAACCTGAAAAGAGAGAAAAATACAACTCGGCTAAATCATTGGCAGCTGAGAGCAGTGTGTGATTCAGTATTTGGAGCTGAGTCAAACCTAAGGATTGAGGAATCAAATTTGTATGAGGACATATTTGTTCTCAGAGTCATCGGAAGCTTGAGAAACTATGGAAATGGCTGACTAACATATATCATCATGGATATGTATTTTGTCTGTCCAACGAGGAATGTAGCAGAAACTGAGATAGTCATAGACTGAAGAAAGGAAAAGTACTTGTCTTCATCTCAGGTATCTTGAACAGAATGTGTGAAGGCAAAAGATTGCTTAAACCATTGATATTTACTTCCCAATATAACACCAGCTATTTTTGGCTCATCCAATGTAGAAACTTTTACAAGGTTGATGCTGTATGGAACAAACTGAATGTGACTGGATCTGGATGTTCTGCTTTGGATAACATGAAGCCCGCTCCCAGAAGGTAATAAGGAAAACAGATTGTGAGGAAGATATTTAGCATCCCAGACAATACTCTGGACCCTGCTCAAGCATTGCATATAGAGCCTCAGTGGTGCAGTGGTTAGAGTGCAGTACTGCAGGCTACTTTTGCTGACAGCAGGCTGCCTGTAATTTAGCAGTTCAAATCTCACCAGGTTCAAGGTTGACTTAGTCTTCCATTCTTCTGAAGTGGGTAAAATGAGGACCTAAATTGTTGGGGGCAATATGCTGATTCTGTGAAACCGCTTAGAGAGGACTATAAAGCACTGTAAAGAGGTATATAAGTCTAAGAATAGAATAGAATAGACTTCTTTATTGGCCAAGTATGATTGGACACACAAGGATTTTGGTGCATATGATGTCAGTGTACAACAAAGGAAATGATACATTTGTCAGGAATCACAAAATACAACACTCAATGATAGTCATGGGGTACAAATAAGCAGTCAAATCATACCAGGAGACAATAATCAATATAAATCGTAAGGACACACAAAAAAATTATAGTCATAGTGGGGTGGGTGGGTGATGGAACAATGAGAACAACAGAAATGCAGACTTAATAAATAGTGTTAAGGGAACAATTTGTTTAGCAGAGTGATGGCGTTCAGGAAAAAGCTGTTCTCGTGTCTAGTTGTTCTTGTGTGCAGTGCCCTATAGCATTGTTTTGAGGGTAGGAGTTGAAACAATCCATGTCCAGGATGTGATTGGTCCTTAAATATTTTCCCAGCCCTCTTTTTGACTCATGCAGTATACAGGTCCTCGATGGAAGGCAGGTTGGTAGCAATTCTTTTTTCTGCAGTTCTGATTATCCTCTGTAGTCTGTGTCTATCTTGTTGGGTTGCAAAACCAAACCAGACAGTTACAGAGGTGCAGATGACTGACTCAATAATTTCCTCTGTAGAACTGGATCAGCAGCTCCTTGGGCAGTTTAAGCAGAAAGAGCATTCTTTGTTGTGCTTTTTTTATGATGTTTTTGATATTAGGTGTCCATTTTAGGTCTTGTGATATGATAGAACCTAGAAATTTGAAGGATTCTACTGTCAATACTGTGTTGTCTAGTATTGTGAGAGGTGGTAGTACGGGAGGGTTTATCCAAAAATCTACCACCATTTCTATGGTTTTGAGTGTGTTCAGTTCCAGATTGTTCCGGTCGCACTATGAGGCTAGTTGTTCAACCTCCTGTCTGTACGCGGATTCATCATTGTCTCAAATAAGACCAATCACTGTTGTATCATCTGCAAACTTCAGTACTTTAATAGATGGATCTTTTGAGGTGCAGTCATTGGTATATAGAGAGAAGTGGAGAGAGCACACAGCCTTGGGGGACCCCTACAATTAGTACTGGTATCTGATGTGATTCTGCTTAGCTTCACCTGCTGCTTCCTGTCTGTTAGGAAGCTAATGATCCACTTACAGGTGTGTTCAGGAACAGATAGCTGGTTTAATTTAATTAAAATGAACTAAAGTCTACAAAGAGGACTCTTGCGTAAGTCTTTGGAGATTCAAGATGTTGTAGGATGTAGTGCAGAGCCATGTTAACAGCATCATCTGTTGATCTTTTTGCTCATATGCAAATTGCAAAGGGTCTAACAGCAGATCTGTGATGATTTTCAGCTGGGACAGCACTAGCCTTTCAAAGGTTTTCATAACTACAGATGTTAGAGCAACTGTAGTCATTCAGTTCCTTGATGGAGGGCTTCTTTGACACTGGGATGATGGTAGAGCGTTTGAAGCAAGAAGGAACATGGCATGTCTCTAACAATTTGTTGAAGATTCAGGTGAAGATGGAGGCCAGTTGCTCGGTATAGACTTTTAAGCAAGAAGGAGTTATCTTGTCTGGGCCTGGTGCTTTTCCTGGCTTTTGTCTGTGAAATAGATCTAGCACTTCCTTTTCTGTGATCACCAGAGGTTGTGAGCCCAATGGGATGGGGTCAGTTGAAGGAGGCTTGACTGTTGATGATGTGTCTGAAATGGGGGTTGTGAAGACAGGTGGCTATGGTTTCCTATCAAACCTACAGGTCAAACCTGAATGCATAAAATGCATTCAGGTCATCTGCTAGTTGTTGATTTCCTTTAGCCTGGGAGGGAGGTTTGCCATAACGGTGATATTTTTAAGAGTTTTCCACATGTTTGCTGGTTCGTTTGTTGAGAACTGATTCCTTAGCTTTCCAGAGTAGATTCTTTTTGCTGCTCTGATCTCTCTTGTTAATATGTTTATGGCCTGATTGTACAGCATTCTGTCACCTTTTCTGTAGGCTTCCTCTTTGGAACACCGTAGCTGCTTAAGTTTAGCTGTGAACCAAGCTTTATTATGACTGTATATTCGCAAGTTCCTGGTTGACACACATGGGTCTTCACAGAAGCTGAGATGTAACAGTATCTACATAAGTGCTATTGCTATGTAAATTATGCAAAATTATGGCTTGGTGTAATTGGGGTATATGGTAGAAAGGTAGCAAGGCACTGTGGCGTTGCCTACAGGGAAAAGGAAAAACCAAGACCAAACAGGAGCTCTAGAAGAAATGCTATAAAACTGTCTCTGTGTGGTCCCTTGGGAGAAGGAATTCAGGCCATAGTCACAGCTGAGTTGCACACAGGATTCATGGTATTGAAGGAATGCAGAGGGGTTCCAGTGGTCAGGGTTTCCCTTCTACATGTAAAGGGTCCGGTTTAGGTTTTCTAAGCTGTAAAGCCTCTCAATGATACTTTACAACTTAGCTAAAAACATGTTGTGCAAACCCAGCCAATTGCAAAAACGTATGTAAAAGGAGCAGCTACCCAAATATCAGTTGTCCTTCAGCAGTTGCTGTAGTTTATCTTGCAATCTCTAATGTCTGACCCTGGACTCTTGTGGTTAAGTTATAGGATTGAGACAAGGTGGTTGATCAGTACTAATTAATGTTTGTTCTGAGTAATTCCTGGGGAAGGGAGGATATGGAGAATATTTGGTTAGAACTAGTTATCCCAAAAGTAGATGGGTCTTTTTTAAGAACACGGTTCAGACAACTACTGGTTTTCCTTCTGCCCCAGTGAGAACCCCAATCTATCTGCTACGGGCAAAAACAGAGCAAAACAAAAGGACCCAAGATATGGACCTTATTTCTACTATAGATCAGGTCTGCATGTTGATAGTTGCTAGAATTTTTCTTTTTAATTCTTGTGATAGGCATGACTACCAGATAGCTGTGTCTTCAAAACACAGCTTTTAACTCTGGCATCAGTATTAGTTAAGTCTAATGGGATGTACTCTGGATAGTAAGGATTCCAACAATGAGGTACCAAGGCAAACTTTTGGACCAAAGCATGAATCAGTGTGTCCTAGCAATTCCATAGGCTGGATACTGATGCAAGATGTTCCAGTTCTTTTGCATGAAAAGGATAGATCGTGTTTGCAAAATTCATAGGTAAGTTGTATAGTAGGATTGGGATATACATAGCCCAATCTTATTCAATGGAGTTCAAGCTCTCCACAGATAGTCCTTCCTACAATTGGGATCATCAATTCCATTGCTAGGCAGACGTACAACCTCACTTCCATCACAGTCATTAAGCAATCACCCATGATTGTTAAGTGAGATATTATGTGACTGTGAATTTTATTACAGGCTTCTCCATTGCCTCTGCTTGACTGTGAATTTTATTACAGGCTTCTCCATTGCCTCTGCTTGATGGGAAATGTGTGTTTGGTGATTACACGACCCTAGGATTTTGGAATGGTGCTAAACACCCATCAGTTGTGAAGTGCCCAAATCTCAATCATATGGCTGCGGGATGCTGTAACAGTCTCAGACACCTGCTAGTTGTAAAGCACCTGAGTCTTGACCACATGACCATGAGGGATCTGTGATGGTCTTGAATGTGAAAACCAATAAAGTTACTTTTCCAGTGCTGTTGTAACTTTGATGATTGTATTTGTATTTTTGAAGCAGCGAAAAAGAAGGAAGGGGAATTTTCTTTTTTCTTTACCCTCCCATATTTACAATACAATATTTCTGTACTAAGAAGAAGCGATTTAAGCAAAAAAAGACTGTTATCAATTCCTTTGGCCATGAATAGGCTTTTTTAAGCTGAAACAAAATGTCAAAGGGAAACTAAAGATCTTTGAACATTTCAACATTTCTAAAAAGAAGAGAAAGCAGAGGGGAGGGGTAAAGAGTGATTCTTGGAAATGTTGGAGAAGCCACCTATATCTTTTTAAGACTCATTATAATTGAAATTCCCCTGAAGATATCCTCTTTTTTTGATAAAATAGCAAGAAGCAGGAAGAATTTGATCGGATTATTTGATGGACAGTGCTGTTGTAACTTTGATGATTGCTAAACAAGGCAGTTGTTAAGCGAGGACTACCAGCATTGGAAAATGAATTCATGGACTGTGGCACATTAGATATATACGTGCAGGAAGGAATCTACTGTATAGCATTTAGCAGAATCATACATACAGTCCATCCTTGCCTCAGACTGTCAGAAAAAGATATATACGGGTAGTCCTCAAGTTACCATTATAACTGGGCCTGACAATTACAGTTGTAAGTCATGACAATTTTAAAGTGGATCTCTACATGACCAGACCTGATTTTATAACTTTTTTTTATGGTTATCAAAAAAAACCATTGCTCATTATGGGTTATTTTTACCACAACTGGAAGTACCTACTGGTTTTTGCTAAAAACTGGATGTGCATGCTGGTTTTTGGCAAAACCATCATATATTGTGGTGATATGACCACTTGATAATAGCTATAAATGTGAGCCAAGTGCCGAATACCCAATATATATTCATGTATCAGAGAGAGAGTGAGCAAGTCAGGAGGAGGGATCAAGTGGGGAATTAGTCTACAATCTCTATGTAGGCACAAGAGGTCTAACCCTGTTATGACGAACCTATGGCACGGGTGCCACAGGTGGCACACAGAGCCATCGTGTTGGGCACACAAGCTGTTGGACAACTTACCTCCAGCTGAGCATGCACATGCATACATGCACAATTGCAGAGACTCAGCTGGTCTTCAGGCATTCTCTGCGCATGTGTGCGATTGCAGCAGGAAATCCAGCTGGTCTTTGGAGCTCTCCTGTGCATGCACATGCGACATGTGTGCATTGCATGTGCAAAAGCTACTGCATGCGCAGATTGTGCGGTTGCACATGCAGCGCATGTGGAGGACTCGCACGCAAATGCAGATAGCACATGCAAAGCACGTACTTTTTTGGCACTCAGTAAGTAAAAGGTTCGCCACCACTGGTCTAACCCCACCTTTGAATCATATTGAACCTTATATAGTCTGGCCCAAATGCAAACCACCAGTCTGAAAACATTCCTGTGTTATAGGCATGAGCAGTAAAATAGCTAATTTATTTGTGGATCTGATTGTTTATGCCTAACATAATGTAATTGCCTGGGCATGGGGGGTGAGGTGCTGAGGGCTAATGTTGGAACTGTTGCTAAGTGTAAATGTACCTGTATAAGATATATGTTACAGATATGTAAAATCTTCATACTTGAGGACATTATATAATACAATCTCTGTTGTCTCTGTCTCTGTCCCTCTCTCTCTGTCACACACACACAAACAGCTTAAGGGAAAATGAAGAGATAGATATAACAAGCTACTGTGACTTGTGTACCACAGTTTAACATGCCACACCACAGTATGTTAAGTGAAGCAGCCATCTGCTCTTTAGTAAACAATGGCTAGTACGATATGGAAATTCAATAGTAGTTTGCCTTCTTTACGCATCGAATAAGTTCCTTGAGTCATTTAGCTGAGATTTACTCTTCTGGAGAGACCCTTGTATGTGTTCACAGATGCTTGATCTACACTAATTTTTCCACTGAAGCATGTTATCTCGGAATGGAATCTGCATCCAGGGACTGCTTGTTCCTTGGCTGGAATCCTTCTGAGAACCTCAGTGCAGCTTTGTGTTTGGTTAGCAGTGCTGACAAGCAAGTGTTCGCAGCCTCCTCACCCCACTGGCTTCTTCCATTGCATTTCTGAGTGCCTGGTGAGCGAGTAGACGGCCCCTCTTCTGAAGGAGGAGTGTTTCAGAGAGAACCCCAATCTATCTCTTCTGAGAAGGAAGGCTTGCTAGTCATACAACTGCGTGGAATAAAGCCTTCACTCCCTTCTCTCCTTTTCCACACAAAGAAAACAGTGTGAGTTCTGTGCAAATATCTTAGCACTGTTGTTGATGTGGCACCAGAGAACAATAGGGCTGGCACTCCTCCTCCTCCTCCATATATTTGGAGGATATAGAGACAAAAAAAAAAATCTTTCTAAAAAGCGGTAACCAGCAGAAAAGTAGTTTTATGAGTGTCCCGGATTAAAACAAAACAACACAAAACAAAAGGATTTTGTGATACCTTAAAGACCAACAATGCTGTCATGGTAGAAACTCCTGTGGACTAGCTGTCCTCAAATGACTGGATTCACTTACACCATGTTATGAATCAACCATATTACGGCTTAAAACAATGTGAAAAACCAGCCTGAGTGATGTGTGTGTGTATGTGTGTAAGAATCTGGATAAAGAAGAAATGCAAGAGAGAATGGAATAAGCAACC
>JAEANM010029947.1:0-10095 GCA_017656035.1 Myanophis thanlyinensis | reverse complement strand
AGAGGGAAGGAGAGAGAGAGAGAGAAAGTTTGCAGAAAAGGTGGCCAAGCTAAGTGTCTGAAGGACCCCATCCCATCACTGGGAGTCCAGGATGATTGGTGATTGGTGCTTTAGTGAGTGGCATGCTGGATTCATATTAGTGGTCCGCGGGATTAAAAATTATGAATTTAGTGGTCCCTGACGTCCGAAAGGTTAGTGATCCCTGTATTAAACAATGATTAAACAAACCATGCATAATATCAATTGTGAACCAAATCTATATCAAGTGACATATTACTGTGATATTGGCCAATGTTTTCCTCTGTAAAGCGTGGAATTTAGCTTTTCTAGAGTTGTTGTCTTTCTGATACGTTCACTACAAATCCCAAATTGTATTTGCCAGGATTGTCAGCATTGGTGAAGGTTTATAACCTGATTTAGTTTCATATTTTAACCAACATGAAAATGGATTAGGTGAATGAAGAATAGGAACATGTACACACATACAAACACACAAATATTGAACAATAATCTTCAGGCTTTTAATCTATTTTCTTTTTTCATTCTAAAATTTTCAATAACTTTGTTATTCTCCAAGTTTAAGAAAATATCTATCCCTACTTAAAACAAAAAAATATCCTGCAAACTTATGAAAATATAACAAGATTTTCTATATAAAATATTTAAATTACACTATTTTTGTATTTTTTTAAAGAAAGAAGTATTTTGTTTTTGTAAATGAAGATCCCAGGCTGGCTTTTCTACCATTTTGAACACAATTTTTCTCTTTTTCTCCAGACGTGCATTCAAGAAGATAAAAATAAACCACCTTTTGTGATATAAGCTGAATCCCACAGGAAAACCTGAAATTATTTTCTTCCAAATGGTGTAAAACTGCCCAAGTTATTCCCACAGGATTCCCACATATTATACAAAGAAAAACACACTTCTGTTCCCTGTGTAGCTGATTTATTCCTATCCTATTTTTTTACAGGAATGTTTTTACATAGGAAGCTGTTTAGATTTAAGAGTTGTGGGTAATCCAAAAAAAGTTTATTATTCTATAATGTGATAACTAGAGAAGATACACATTTCTCTAGTTATGTATAATGAGTTTCAGAAACACAGGGAAAGATTTTTTTTTTTTTTTTGCTATAAGCACAAGATTGTTTTATGGTACTGAGTAGGTTAATACTGCTAATATTTTCTTATCTATGTTGCATATAGAGGTAATTTTTCTGCATATTTCCACATGAGCATTCTTCCATCCACCTTCTATATGATTTTAATCTGAAGAAGCAACTGGTTCTGGTGATGTTTTATTTATTTACTAAAGATGCTTTTATACAGCTTTAGTCAGCATTCAGCCTCCAAACAAAATATTCAAGCAGCATAAATGTTTTAATGCAATAAAATCATCTATATCTTTCATCTTTGAATAGAAAGTTTATGTTACAAAATCTGAATTTAAAATGGAAGCAACATGTGAAAATTGAAGTCCAACATCCCCTTAACTTTTTCAAATAGGTGTTCGGGTAAATCCTTCAGGAGATAAAAAATGCAGGGGCTCTTTGAATCACATATTTAATAGACTCACGAGCAGGGCTAGTGTGCTATGTAATACTATTATGCAAACCATCAGTCACTGATATATACAACAGTTATGCCAATCAGTTTGCGGGACTATTGAGGCTATTTAAGGTTCTCCAGTTTGAACTAAACTATGGCATTGGGTTCAGTGTCTGCCAAACAGCTTTTTCCAATTCAGTGTTTTCCTATCCCTAAACCATAACCTGGTCTAATTTATAATTAACTAACTAACTAACCAAATCTCCTTACTGACCTAGTAAGATCTAAGTAAGCAACTTAAATTATATTCCAGTTTAAATGTTCCCTAGAGGCTTTTGAAAGGGCAGAGTTAGTTCAACTCTGCGTAAGATATATTTTAGGGTAAATTTAGTTCCACTGGCTTAATTGATACCTCCTCCTCTCTTTTTGTGTTCTTTTTCCATCAAGTGGTTTTTGCCCTACAAATAGACTGAGTTATTCTATGGGGTGGGAGAGTGCTTTCTCTACATTGCAATTTGAAGAAATGTTAATGCCTAGAAGGTATCCTATTAAATAAAACAATGTTGAGCCAGCTAAGGTATCAGGACATTCAAGATCCAGTGATCCAGAATGATCAGGAACTGTCATAGGTCAGCATTCAAGGTTGTTTTATCTGGAAGTGGTGCTCAGATGCTTTTTTAAGGTTAGTATTTCTGAGCTTAACTTCTCATGGCAAACTGACAGATATTTTACTCTTTATACTTTTATTTCTTTCCACTGTGGTTACTTTGTCCACTGTATTGTTTTATAATCTCTACAGCTGTTCATGCTTCTTGATCCAAAATCTTTAGGGATTTTATACAGTGCTTTAATTGAAACACAGATAATCAATCAGAATGACAAATCTTATTACTAATTTTTCTCTCTTTCCTTTATTAGCCAACCACTCTCATCCAACCACATCCACATTTAACTAAATTCCCACTCACAAATTCTATAATTTGTTTGGCCTCTCCTCCCCCCCCCCCTTTATTTTCTATCAAACCAAATGAAAAAGAGTAAAATATCTACCGGTAGGATAGTTTTGTTGGTAAATCCATCACTTTAAGCATCCTGTTCTGCAGCTGTGTTTGTGTCGCTGTTCTAAAATTAGATTCAACAGTCTAAACTGAAATGGATTTGATAGATTCACCTGTACAGAACATTTTAATTTAAAATTTGAATTTAGCTTTGCTTTCCAGTATCATTGCTAGTGAAAATTAATTCTCAAAATCAATTATAAAACATGTCATGCAAAAATACATTTTTATGTTAAGTGTCAAAAGATTATTTAGTTAGGTAACAAAGACATAGCAGATAATACTGTTTTCATTATAGGTCAGTAGTATTTGCTGGTAACTAAACTATAGGTCAGTGATGGAAAACCTTTTAGAGACTGAATGCCCAAACTACAAGTCTTGTGCATGCATGCATGCACATGCGCCGGGCAGAGAGCCGAAGACCAGCTGGCCAGTGGGGAAGTGGGGCATCACAACACTGGCAGCTCTGCAGGAGGTGAGATCTTTTTCTTTTGTGAGAAGTTGCAACTGATTGATGTTTTTAGTCCCATAAACTTTTGTTTCCCTGCAAACAACAGCGAGAAACACAGTGGAGCTGAGTTGGGGCGATGGCACACATGCTCACAAGAGAGGGCTCTGAGTGCCACCTATGGCACATGTTCCATAGGTTCACCACCACTTATATACATTAATTTTTTCACAAGCCCTACAATCACCCCAAACTGTGCTAGGTACTATTTCCATTTCTGCAGTATTT
Source organism: Myanophis thanlyinensis (assembly GCA_017656035.1). Classification (NCBI taxonomy): domain Eukaryota; kingdom Metazoa; phylum Chordata; class Lepidosauria; order Squamata; family Homalopsidae; genus Myanophis; species Myanophis thanlyinensis. The sequence continues at coordinate 6,753 of JAEANM010029947.1, read as the reverse complement.
TTATATAAATGTGGTGGTCCTTCCTATGACCAAGTGAAACTATGCAATCTTGGACTTTCAAAAGTTCTTTAATTTCATGTGTTCTAATTGATTGTGAGTATTATTATCCACTATCAGCCCATTCTATGGCATGTCATTTATATTTAAGTAATATGTGAGCAATATCAACTATGGTATTTACACTATATATGCAAGATCTTTCAATGCTACAAAACCTCCCAAACCTCATGGTGTTGGGATATATGGACTGTTAAATATTTTTCAACATGAATTTTGTGTCTAGCCAGCTGTTTCAAAGATATAGCCCATTTAAGCAATATCCACTTGAATATCACCATCATAAATACTTTGCTTAACAATTTTCTTAATATTTGGACCTATTTCTTGTAGAAATTGCATTGAAATTCCTTATTTTAAGATGGTTTGGGGATTTTAAAAAGCCAAAGTACATTGAAATATGTGACAGGACTCTTATTCCAAGTGAAGCTGTCTACTTCAGTTGATTGGATCTTCAACATACTTTAGTTATGAGTTAGATATGTTAATTATGATGGTTTTGTATGGCAAATATTCCCAATTGGCCATAGCCACTGAGCTTGGCATGAATTTAGCCACCAAGGAAACATCTCAGAAATGAAGACTAAATTTGTTCCAATATAGGAACATAAAAAAAACCATAATTCTACTCCATATGTTAATATTGGAACTGTTTTTGAACCATAGACTTTAATAATTTGGGGTGTATTGCTATACACAATACATAATATTGCTATATTATGGAATATCTATCTTTAAAGTAGGTATTCCCATTATATTTTAGGATTCATTTAAAATTGGTTCTGACTATAAATATAGCATTTATTTGAAATTGTTGTATATTCATTCCTTATGTATCTACTGGGAATTGATAGTTGGAGAAATAGAAAATAAAGGTTTGGGGCAAAGGACAGTAGAGTGGGTGGGGGGGAGAGAGAGCTACAGAGAAAAAGAAAGTAAGTTTGGAAATGGAAGAATTGGATGCTTTGCTGTGCTAGAACTCAGCAGGATGATCAAGTTTTGCCTTGCTTATACTGCTCAGTTTACAACTGAAATAGTAAAAAAATCATGTAATTTAAAGGAATTTGCTTGTGTTCTGGGACTCTTAAATACCTCCACTTCGATTCAGGTTCTGAAACAAATAAAGAATCGTGAAATAAGTATTTTATGTTTGGAATCAACTACTATGTGCTGGACAACAATTTTGTGATAAACCCCAAAATATTTTTCCAGCATCTAGAGCAGGGGTGAGCAAACTTTTTGACTTGTGGGCCACAATGGTTTCTAAAACTTGACAGAGGGGTTGGGCCAGAATAGAAGAATGGTGTGTTTGTGTGAACTAATATAAATTAAATGTAAAAACCATTACATGAAAAGATTTGGCCTTTAACAGGCAGCAAAACACCATTGTGCTTAATTTATTGGAAAAAATGTTGCTTAATGCTTAGCTTTTCGTTGGGCTGATTCCTGCTAGTAACTAGTTTGGCGGGCCGGGTTAAAAAGCCCAATGGGCCGGATGTGGCCCACGGGCCGTAGTTTGCCCATGTCTGATCTAGAGCTGTAAAAAGTTGTGGATTATTTTAGTTTTCTCTCATAAATAATAATTTCCCTGCTATGAATGTTATGCAGATGAATGCACATTCCTCATATTAATTTTATGGTGCAGTATATTTACTTCATTATGTAAGTAGTCAATATAACTGCCAATGGGCCTTATCTTCAGGCAACTGTACTTTGGTAAGTAGCCTGCAGAAAAAAAAGGCAAATGAATAGAGCCTTGGTGGTGCAGCAGTTAGAGTGCAGAACTGCAGGCTACTTCTGCTGACAGCCGGTTGCCTGCAATTTGGCATTCAAATCCCAGCAGGCTCAAGGTTGACTCATCCTTCTGAGGTGGGTAAAATGAGGACCCAAATTATAAACCATATTGCTACTGTTATACTGTATATTTTAGCCTCCAGTCCCCTAATTATCTTTGCTGCTGTTCTCTGCACTCTTTCTAGCATCTCAACATTTTCTACATCAAAACTGGATGCAATATTCCAAGTGTGGTCTTACTAAGGCATTATAAAGTGGTATTAACACTTCACATGATCTTGAATCTATTCCTCTGTTAATGCAGCCTAGGACTGTATTGGCTTTCTTGGCAGTTGCAGCACACTGCTGGCTCGTATTGAAGTGATTGTCCACTAGGACTCCAAGATCTCTCTTACAGTTACTATTATTGAGCCAGGTACCATCTGTACTATACCTGTGCATTTGATATTTATTGCCTAAATGTATAATCTTATTTTTTTTTCAACCATTGAATTTCATTTTGTTAGTAGCACCCAATGTTCAAATCTGTCAAGATCCTTCTGTATCTTAAGTGTTGGCTATTGTTGCCAGCTTGGTGTTGTCTGCAAATTTGATGAGTTCTTCATTTACCCCCCCCCCCCCATCTAAATCATTGATGAAGATATTGAAGAGTACTGGGCTTAAAACAGTGCCTTGGGGTATCCCATTGCATACTTCCCTCCGTGTAGATGTAGTTCCATTGAGGACAACGTGTTGAGTGCAAGATAATCAACAGAGTTCTGAGACATCTTAAAATCAACACTTATCATGGGATAAACTTTCAGTGATTAGGTAAAATGTTTCAGTCACGCCATATGGTATTTTCATGTTTTCAACAATATTTTATTTATTTATCCTATTCATATACCATAGGTGTCCATATCAAACCAAAGATTCTATGGCTAATTCTAACACTTTCCACTTTTTAATTTCAAAATATAAAAATATATCTGAATCTATCTGCCCTTATTTTTTTGTATGTTAGGCTGAATCCACTTTACAACCAATTCAACATAAGTGAAGAAATCAGAAAAGCATTTTTTTAAATGTTGAGTGACATCTGTGATATCATTAAAGGTGTCTTAGAAATGTTGTATTTACCAATCTACGAGTAAAAAGGATAGGGGAACAATTAAATCAACTTTTTGTAATTCTGAATGTTTTTTAAACATTTCTACTTCATTCAAGATAAAATTCTGTGCAATTCTATGGAATCTTTTATTTACAAGATTTTCTTTTTTGCTGATGTCTGATAATGATACTTCATTATCCATAGCCTAATATGCATTGTGGCCTTGCTTGTTCCATCATATTAGAAAACATTTTCTAATGTTGTCTATATTTTGTTTGTAGAGTGTACTGTTCATTAATGTAATAGCACCCTCTATGTTCCAGAACTAGCATAGATAATAATGCTTCTTCCAGAACTAAATAAATGTATTTTTATTGTAATTTCAAAGCATATTTACTGTAAGAATGAAATTTTAACTTTTTAATTTTCATGTTGTTTTTTATCTCCCAAATATAGAAAAGACAGGAGCTTTTCAAATAAATAGAGAAAATGAAATGATAAATGTTAGGTTTCTCATTTCGTAATAAAGATCTCATCAACTATTGTTCTAGGAAAAGAAATAGAATGAGAAATGGGGGACAATGCACATGAAAAACTCTAACATTTAAAAGTCTAAATAGTAATATGTTTGCTTTTGACAGAATAATATCTACTCAAGTATAGATCAATTCATTAGAAAAATTAAAAAATGTGTTCTTTGTAAATAAAATGCAAGGAAATTATGAGAGAATGATTCAATGAAAATACTTAAAAATATTGAAGTTACATTCGTAGCACACAAGTAATTTGGCATTTTCTATATTAGAAGCTATAAAGTGAATTACTTGTGTGCTACGAATGTAACTTCAATATTTTTAAGTATTCTCATTGAACTGGATGAAACAGAATTGATTTCAAAATTCTAAAGGGGAAGAGAATTTGAGTGGAAATCTTGTAGTAGTGGTATGATGGTCTTGGTCTTATCTTGGATCTTACCCAAAGTAGCAAAAGAATAGAAATGTAGATTGTATGTATTATTGCACAATACATTGCTATATGGCCTGTTGCCTCTCTGACTTCTTAATCCTCAATTAAATTCCAGAGGCATACTTTTCTGGTTGAGAAATAGAGGCAAATAGCTTCAGAACCAAAGAAACCACTATTCGAAAGAAGCAGAAATCTCTCTCTTCTAGCATTACATTAAGCTCAAAAACCAAGAGGAATTCTAAAGAAATTCTCAAGCACACCAAGAACAAGATTAAAAAAAAAACTAGAAGCCTTTTTATACTAGTTTTCATCTGGGAATTGCCCTCCACATGTGACAGAAATAAGCATATCACTAGACAAGTGTTTTTTCTGGTGAGACCAGTCTATCAGGGCAACCTGGTCTCCCCAACTATGGGACAAAGCATACACACACACACACACACATACACAGAGAGAGAGAGAGAGAGACACTATAGGATTAAAAAGTCTAGTAATTTGTTGTATTATACATACATACTATACATTGAACATATCACTATATCGTTTAATCCTATACTGTCAAGGAAGGAAGTTCAAGAAGATGATTTCTCTGTAAAACAGCTGGAAGAAGTAGGTCATTGTACAGTACACTTGATCCATATTGGGATTTTATGTAACTGCACTAGTATAATTAAAAAGAAGATGGTCCATTGGGAACTAATTAAACTAACATGTAGATTAACCCTGAGATTCTCCCTCAAGGCAGAGAACTTTAAGTGATTAGCCCTTAAAATCTCAGTTTGTATTCTGTCTAGTCAACCATGATGGAGGGACTCAATTAGGATTTCAGATTCTTTTCTTTTTTTTCCTCTATCAAGCTCCTCAACAGTTTGGAAAGCAGGCATAACATGGTTTGCTGCATTCTGGGAAGAGTGTCATGCAAATAAGAAAATTGTATTTGATTGGTTTATACAGTTACCAAAATATGCAGTTATATTCATAAACTGGCAGAAAGAATTTGACATTAAGAAAAATAAATATAAGACTAAATGGAATGAGCTGAAATAGGGAAATATAGTGGAAAAAATTGCCCGACAAGCTGTTGAGGTCTCTCCTCCCCAAAAAGGAAGTCCCTGAAGTCCCACCACTGGCAAGCAGTGACAGCAGTGATAACAGTGAGGATGACCCAATAATAAGTGAAGCCATTTGTCCTTTCAGTATTAAATCAAAAACAGTGGTGCCAGAGACAGGAGCCCAAGGGCAAGTAGAGGCCATCGTAGACATGGGTTGCACCTGTTGCCTTATTAGCCCCTCCACAGCTGCTAAGATGGGAATAAAGATGAATCCCCTAGCAAACCTTATATGATTTGAGCAGGTCAATGGGTTGCTAATAGAGGGGAGCCCAGCTAAGCTTGTCACCAAACCCATCAAACTAGAGATGAGATGCCACTGGGAGCTGATTCGGTTTGTAGTGATCCAGGAGCAGAGGTGGGATTCAACCAGTTTGTATCTATTCACTAGAACTGGTTGTTAACTTTCTAAACAATTCAGAGAATTGCTGGTTCAGCTGGTCATTAGGGCAGAGAACCAGTTGTTAAATCATTTGAATCCTACCACTGTCCAGGAAGTCCAAAATGACAGAGTCTGTCATGTCGGGACTGGCAATGGAGCCCAATGATCACCTGGGAAGGGGGCTACCTGAAATTAAAGCTAGAACTGAGTTTAGTCTCTCCCCCAATCTTAAAAGGGAGAGAAGCTCTCCAGTGGCCAAGTGACATTAATGGAGGAGAGAAAACTGCCATAACATCAGAGCCGCTCCCAGAGACTCCCCAGATTCCAAGAGAATGCCAAGACTTAGCAGAGGTGTTTAGTGAAGAAGAATGCAATGCTCTACCCACTCCCAACCCACAGACTGTGCAATTGATTTCATTCTGGGAGCTAAACTACCGAAGCCAAAACTGTATTCCCTAACTCCTAAAGAGATGAAAAAGTTAAGGGAATATATCAATGCCAACTTAACCTGTGGGTTCATACAACCAGAAAAATTTAAGGTGGCTGCTGCCATCCTGTTTAAAGAGAAGAAAGATAGGTCGGTAAGGCTCTGCGTTGATTTTAGAGGAATAAACTGCTTTTAGTTTTCATTGTTGGGGATGTATTACTTGGAATCTTGACAGAATGAACGAATGTATAAATGGTTTTCTGTAAGGTCAATTAGCCTATTATTTCTATTTATGGGACCCTATTCTATGTAATCATCCTTCTGTCTTTTATTATTTTCTGTGGCAAGTTATCTTTGTAAAACTCCTGGAATTACTGAGTGTGAGTTGAGCAACCATATACATTTTGTTAAGTAGATAAACGTATACCCATTTCTACTTTGTGAAGATTTTTTATTTTATGTCACCCTTCTCTTTACATCCTCTAAATCTGACTCATATTATAAATCAAATTGTTTTTGAAAATTCCTTCCATTCCATGGTAATAGCATGGCCAATAAAGAATTATTCAAAAAATATGTTGAAGCATACAAATACACTCAATCTTGGCCATTTATTGCATACAAATCTTAATTATAATAGCTTTCTAAATGAATGTCAGCTATAAAATGTATTGGGATGTTAAATGGCTTATACTAATTAGGACATTCAGTAGTTACTTCAAACTATTCAGACAATATATATTCTCTTTCATGGTAATAATTGTTTTACAACAAGGTGTCAAGAAAATAGAGTTCACTGTCAAGCATATGTACATATGTTGTCTATGTGTCCTGTATTGATAAATGTGGTATATTAATTATTAATAATTGTTATTCAATATAATTGGAATGAAATAAGTTCATTTTTATAACAAGTGAAATAATAATA
>JAEANM010029946.1:0-10096 GCA_017656035.1 Myanophis thanlyinensis | reverse complement strand
TTAATAAATATTTTTAAATCACCTGATGTGTTTCAAGAGATTGAAAAATTATTAAACATCATACCCTGACTTACCCAGAAAACCCAGAAAAATTCAGCTAGCTCAGGAACAGCAAAATAAATAAAATATGTTTTTGCTGGATTTTAGACTTTAGGCATTCTCCAACATGCTAGGCAGAGATTACAGTTACTATGTTAATTCAGAACTGCTGAAAAAAAAAATTGAAACATAAGATTAGTTTTTAAAGTTTCAAAATGACATCAATATACACCTGCATATTAGAGCATATTATATTAGCATGAGGTTTTATGTCAATACTAAAATAATACAATATAAAAGTGATTATTATACAGTAATGATCACCTATATCCAGTATGATTCAAGTGATGTTATAAACTTAGGTAAAGACATTACAATAATTTTTCCCTAATCTAAGAAATTTTACAATTAAGCAATAAAAATAAATAAATAAATAATAAAATTATAATATGTTAGAGAAAACCTAAACTTTGAATATGGTATGAATCAATTCCTAAGATTATCATTCTACGTTAAATTCTCTATCAAATTGTTTTTTTTCATATATGAATTTAATTTTAACATTGAGACATATTACCGTAACTTAGTTTGACATTCTTTTGGAGAAGAAATTGGCCTTAATTTCCAATGAGAAGCATGGAGTACTTTAGCTGTTACCATATACAAAACCACATATATACAGCTACATAGTTGGAAGAATCAATTTCTCAATAAAGGGATCATATTGAGAAAACAATATAAACTGGCAAGTTGATTTAGCTAAATCTAGAAAATTGAGGGAGAGAGAGAGAGAAAAGACATAGATGAACACACCTTGCACTACCATATTTGTGTACCAGCTTTTGTCAAATTTGTTGTATAAATTAGTGCTTTGAACTGGATTGGTTTGGAAGTTTGCACCCATTCTGACTTTGAACCATTATCCGTTCTCTTGAATTACCGTTCTTTCCCAAGCTGTAAATAAACAGATTTATGAAGGTCATCAGAACCCTCCAGTGTGATACTCCAAAGGCAACAATCTTCTAATGGGAGCTTCAAGCTAGCAGGAGCAAAATATCATATTTGTTATGGTTTGTTTTTCTCTGAAGGTTATGAGACTGACGGGCCACAAAAAGAACAGTGATAGTCTATGAATGAGGGGGAAACATGAAATTAAAAATGAAAGCCTCTTTCATTTGGCCAATTATGTCATCATTTTGGCTCATTTCTTTTATTTATTTATCATGTCTGGAGTACACAGAGGCATCCTTACTCCTCCCCCCCCCATCAATTCTTGTTGGTTAAAAACTCTTGTCAACCATACAATGATCTTCAGTGAAAGAGAGAAAGAGAGAACTCAGTTATTAGATACCCACTTTGACCATTTTTAAACAGTGCAAGAAACCACACACTAAAGGGCAAAATCATTGAAATGAACAATACAAAATGTTTTGCAGAGTTTCTATCCAATTAGGAGATTGTTTCAAACTGTTATTGGTCAGCATGAGAAAACAAGTCCAATGAGGTAATTGATCAGTGATTAATAATACTTAAGATGGGACTAAGCACACTAACAAAAGGCTGTCTGCTCTCAATACTAGATTGGAACAACAGCTAGAACATGTATTGTTCTGTTTTCTGGTGTTGTGAATGGAATGTATTTGCCACTAAATTGTATTTGATCTGATCCAGCTAAGTTCTACTTTGTTTTCCAGAGAAGATTATGTTCCTATCATCTCTGGCTACTGCAGTGTCTTTCTTTTTAACTTTTCACTTTCACTTCCTCTACTCAGTCTTTCTAGCTTGTCCCTTCGCCTCCTTTGTGCTGGGTGGGCCTGGTGCTCTGGGTGGTGACAGCAGCAGCCTAATGGACCTACGCAAGCTGCCGTTAGCATCGGTGGTGGCAGCGGCCTATAATGGTGCTGAGGTGCATAGGGTGTGCAAGGGGAATGTGCTCTACTCACGGTCCAAGTGCAAGACCAGTGAGGAGGCCGAGGAGATGACCAGTGGTGACCTGCTCTCCAACTGCAAGCAAAAACAAATAAGATGGAGTAAGTGGGCCGATAGTGTCAGGCAGCTGCCCCACGCCATGCCTCACCTTGTCTCGGCCCACAACGGTGGCAGTAGCCTGAGGCAGAGACACAGGGGGAGGCATGCAATCCAGCCTGTTGGATGCACCAGGCAGCCACTGACCCATCCCAGCCATGTGGGATGGAGCAGGTGTGTCAGGTGGTCCGCATCAAGTGCCTCCCCTCTGACTCTGCCTGTTGCTGTACCACCGCTGCCACCATGCTTGCTTCTTGAAGGGGCAGTCTGGTAGTTGCAGTGGGCTGCAGAGCCCAGGCTGCTGGACACCTTCCCCCCCTGCATGTGCGCATGCACACACACATGAAAGGCTGGTGAGCAGGGCATGGAGACACTGGTGTAGGCATGGCACTGGTTTGCAACCTGGTGGTGTCCATCCAGGCTGGACTGTGACCAGCATTAGATCTGTGGCTTATCACCTCCCATTTCTGATTTTGTCAACCCAGTTTATACCTATCAACTGCCTGTAAATCCACATTTCAAGTGTTTCTAGTCTTTTCAAGTGACTCTTACATTTAGGCAAGAAAAACCAGCGCTAACTGCACTGCTGCACGACACTTTAAACTAAAAATTTTCCATTTCGTAGGCTTCCCAGTTGATTGGGAAGATTGTGGGAGCACACAGAGCAGCTGTTCTGAATGACCTAGGTGAGTAAAAAACTAAAAAATTGAAGGGAATACAAGCAAGAAAAGAAGAAGGACAAGTGTGAGAGCCCAGGAGTAGGTGGGCAGGACCAAGCTTTGTCGCTGCTAACGATATGGCAGAACCGGTGTGTCCTGGCTGAATTTCCACCACTGCATATGGTGATGACTTAGAAATGTCCAAATCTTCATTTTCCCAGTCATTCCCTCCCATTATTTGTCCCTGTCCACTTTAATACAAATGTGTGTAGACTGAATTGAAATTTAGTGAACCTCTTACTTAAGAATAAAGAATTTTGAACTCAGCAGAACATTTCAACAATATGCAGAAGACTGGATTCCAAACTGAATTTTTGAATGGGATTAATCTTGACCAGTTTTTGATTTCACATGGCAATAAGTGGAATCTCTGATCAGAAGCCCATTTGGACTGTTGTGAGCAAATCACTAGTTCAGAATGTTGATCCACAGAATTTTCAACTGAAATTCGACCTAACATATAAGCTACTATGGTTTTATTCATATTCCTTGAAATACTATTTCTAAAAACATCCATAAATAATGACAGCTCAGATACTATTGAAAAAAATCAATGAAAACTAAAATTCTCTGACAGACAGAAGATTAAAAAAAGCCAGCAAGAAAATTTAGAACTGTGAAATGCTCATAGCCCATGGAATGCATGGCTTCCATTTACTTGCCAAGCATTGCCCAGATTGCAGATGAAAGGAAGACCTTATTATGAATTTATATGAGAATTAACCATTCTAAATATATTGGTTTTCCTTTTCTCCTGCAAAAAAACGAAAGAATTTACATATTAAAAAGAACAGAGAAAATTCATTGTTAGATTTCTCTTCTGTGCTACCTCACAAGTCTCTTTCACAGAATTCTATGTAGTTCTCCATATCTTCTGAGAAGAAAGAATAAAATATTTATATTTGCAGTATACACACCCAAAGTAAAGTATACCTTATTTCATGGATGCTGCTATCTTTTATGTATTATTTGGCATTCAAAATCATATCTGAATTAGTGCTATTTACCAGTCAGACTGAAGAAAATGATACTGTCTTAAAATTTGTACCCCACCATTGATTTGTTTTCTGCCCCACACATAGTAAAAGATTTGGCAAATGGTTCAACTCTGATTGATGGATTCCCCTGTTTTTCTTTCCATCCCACCTGTGCTAGCAGAAGTCCCAGCTGTTTTAATTTCTGTAGACACATCTGAGGACTGCTGGAAAATAAACAAACAATAACTATTTTATGGTTCTTCCAATCATTTGGGTAGAAAAGAAACTCATGAGGACTCTTGTCAGGTTCCCCCATTAAAAAAAAATCAACAAAAGGGCCAACATTCTTTGAAGAACCTATGAAAAGAACATAGAAAAATGGCATAGCAGCTCAATATTAAAAGGCCATTGAAGATAGATATTGGATACTATCACCAGAATACACATTGGCTATTTGAAACAGAGTTATTTGTATGGACAAGAGACAGGCAAGATTAATCTACCTGTATCAGTGGAGTGAAAAAAAGTACTTTTGATGCAGAGCAAGAAATACTGGGGTATTATCATTTATTTATGCCCTCCTGAAAGGATAGATGACCCAGCCTCATCGTGGCTCAAGCAAGAAATATAGACCAGTTCTTTCTCTGGTGAACTGCTGAATTCTTTTCAAAGCCTCAATGATAATCCTCAATGACTTCTAGTTCCTTATGGTTTGCTTATGGATAGTATTGTTATAGTAACAATACCAAAATTTGCTCAATTATATTATTTCCATTTTAAACATAGATAGGAATGTTGGTAAAATATTGTTGGAACTGTTTTCTGGTTCCAGTCTACAAGTTTTATACTGCGGTTTGGATGTAGGAAAGATTTTTCTTAAGGCCCATAGTCCTTCACAATTCTCAACAAAGACACAGAAGGTACCATCAATCAAACACATCCAAAGACCAGTGTCCCTTGGTTATTTACCTTCCTTTTTCAGGCTGCTAAAATGATACCAGACCTTTTATTGTTAGTGTCTGGAAAGATTCTCATAAAGATTCTCAGTGTATATGTTGTTTGCTTTAAGTGAGATGATCTAATATGAGATAAATATATAGAAGGGCTTCTGATTTTCTTTTTTAGTTTTTATTTTTATTCCTTTGGCACTGAAAAAAGAATCACACACAGAGAGGATTTTTTTTAACTTTAAAGATTTTAAGAACTTTTTTTTAAATAAAAGGAAATAGAAAGATGGAGAGATGGCCACTCATGAAAAGAACTAACATAAATAAACTGAAGTAAAATACCCCAAGGTTCCATGATAAATTGAGCACTGAGAATATTGCAAGGCAAGGAAGGGCAGTCTTTAACATCTGGTTTTCAGACCATGAAGTTTTAAATGCCATTTAGTGCCCACATGAACCAGATTACACAGGGTAATCTTATTCAAAGCAGTTCATGGAACTTCTATTTCCAAATTTTGTGCTATTGCACAGGCTCCAAATAGCTTTTGATCATATTGCAAAATATATTATTTACTGGACCTGAAGTTTTAGACTGTGTATTTCAGGTCTGCAAATTTAAATCCATCAGGTGGAAATTTCGGCATGTAAAACTGAAATGGAGGAATTTAAACAAGGTCTTTTTTCTCTTTCTAAAATCTCATGCGGTATTAACAATAAACTCAAATGGTAAGTGAGTTACAGTAGGGCTGTTAACCAGAATGAATGAAGCAATCACCATCCAACCAAAGTAGTGTCCAAGGGGAAATATCAAAAAAGTCAACAAGCATGCATGCATGCAATTGAAACTTTGCCCCTTTTTGCAATATGTAAGTCACTATATTTAGGGAAAAAAGAACAGGACTTTATGTAGTTGTGGCTGCCATCTAGACTTTCTGGACCACCCTCTGTAATCAAGGAAAAGGAATAACATTTGGAAAATGCAACTGCTGCTCCTTTTAGCTTCTGCTGCACAAGATTTTTTATCACTCTTCATAATAGCCAGATCAAACATTTCTTTTAAGATCCTGGAAAGTCTCACTTTTGTGTTGTATTGAAAATAACACTGGCTTCTTTTAAATCCATTTTTCCCATTCTACACCCATAACCATTTATATAAATTGCATCACATTTACAATATTAGATTAAAGCAAAACAAAAAACAAAAAAACCATCCTCAACCCCACCAACCACTGAGTGAAAGAAAAATCTACTAGAACTGTTACTTTCAAACACTAAGACTGTGTTTAAGTCATAATGCAACTTGTTATGTTTGGGCTTGATATTTTGTAGAAATCCATATACTGTGCTTTGGAAGTTTATCATGTTGTATGAACTAGGATAGAAGTGGCTTATGCACTAAGCAGTAGTAAAATGTGACCTTGGAGTCCAGCACACTAAGTTGACATTTTAGGTATGTTCTTTAAACTATTTTTCACATACTTTTCTGTTAAAAAGATATAACTGGAGGAACATTCAAGATTAGCTGAAATGAAAATAAGGAAGTCCTGGTGAATCAGGCCCAAATTCCATCTCATTCTTAAGTAACTAATCAGAGGCTTCTACCAGTAATCTGAGCAGTGCATAAAAACAGGAGCTGTTGTTGTTCCTTCCTCCTATTGTTCCTTCCTCCTAGTAGCTGGATATTCAGTGGTATATTATGCCTCTGAAGATGGAGAATACATTCAGCTGTCATGATTAGTAACCATTGATAGATCTCTTCTTCCTTAATGCGTCTTTGAAACCCTTTTAAAGCCTTCTAGCCCAGTTCCCATCACACCATCTTGTGACATGGGATTTCATACATTAATTATGTGATGTTTCAAGAACTACTTTCTTTTGTCTGCCCTGAATCTCAGGCAGATTTACTGGGAGATCCATGCTGCAACAGTACTAGGCCTAGAGCATTCCAATCACACTCCTTGCATACAGTAACTTCATTCAATGCAGTTTCCTTTTGGGTCGATAAGGCTTGAACAGACATTCTGTGGTGGGAGTAAGGGGGAAGCAAACTGGTCCAGATTTTCCTGCCTGTCTCCTATTGTTCAGTAACAATCTTATTTATTTTGTTCATGCCAAAATGGTTTCATCAAGTCCATCAGGAGTAGCGATGAGAATCAGGCTAAATAAAGCAGCGCTGTAACAGAAACCCATTCCCTTCTTTATGTGCAAGGACATCCCAAAGAGGTGGAGCTATAGCACATGCTGTAAACCTGCTTTTGCTTGGCTGACACTTCATCATATGCCATTTCTCTTCTCCATCTTGGTTTCTTATTTTGAAATCTGGGCAGGTGCATTTCTTTGCAGTTTGTTGGTGATGGAGAAGAGAGATTAGCCACTCCCCCAAAGGACAGTAGGATTGGACCATAGAGGGGAAAATGTTAAATTAAAATACACAATTTGATTTTATAGCTCTGATTGTGTTTATCCTGAAGCTTTCTAATACAGAAGAGTGTGTCTGCCAAATGCATCAGTGTCATTCCCCAGATAATATCCACCTCTTTCCCAACCACTTCCCCATTATTATTATTCATCCATCTTTATCTTTCCCTTCTCTGGCATAACTAAAAAAAAACCCCATACATCTTGGCAGATTAAACCTTTTTCAATGTATCTCTTCCTTATGTCAACAAGCTTTAATTGTTCCCCCCACCCATGCATCCAAAAACTCCTTAGAGCTGCATTTAATACTTAAGCTAAAGATATTGGTATTATGGGTGACTTTTAAGAGGCACATGAGTAAGGTTTCAGAAAGAAATGGCTTCCCTGGAGGATAGAAGGAAAAAAAAAAAACCTAAGGCCCTTCATTTAACGCTGTATTCCACAACTCCCATCACATTCTGCCAGCATGTTAGTGCTCAGATGATAGGAATTAAAATCCAAACTCATAGTGAGGCTTCACAGGGCTTCTATTATTGCTTACATGATTGACTGAGTGGGCATGCCCCAGGTCCCTTCTGTAAAGCAGTTTCATTTGGTGGTATCTAGGAAGTATACTTTTCCTGTCATAGAAATTGCCATTTGAGTACTATCTGCCCTGTCACCCAAAAGGTACATTTGGACAGCTTGAAAAATATGAGTCTTTCCCCAGGCCTTGGAGAGGATGGCAATATATTTGATTGTTTTATAATGATTCTTTTTCTTACATAATGCGTGTTTTTTAAAATTGTACTTTATGAACATTTTTATTATATCCCACCCAGAGATGTTACTGAATTGAGCAATCTTATCAATTGATAAATAAATAAATATATAATCTATAAATGGAGCACAACAGTGTACAAAATGTTAGGAAATACTGTCCATACTTTATGTCACTTCTAAAGATAAATTAGAGGAGTTACTACAGAGCATATTGAGTCTAACACATTTCTACAGATATGTATGGGATAAAAGAAAAGCTGGAGACTTCAGAAAAATTATATTATGATGAATATTAAATTGCTGTGAGTTGTTGTATCAGCCTTTTCATTAGTGCAATATCCTGTACTTTAAGGTGCTTGTCAGCCATGGATGGTTGCTGCTTTTTATTGTATTTCAATGGAAACATTTTCAGTTGCTACTAAAAATTTGGATTAAATCTTTATGAGGAACTGACATATAAGTCCCTATAAATAAAAGTTAAGAATCCAATTTACAGCTACAGTTCCTACATCTTGAACCAGAATGATGACATGCATGGGTACAATAATGCCAGAAATAAAGCTAAGTATATTTGATTTATACATACATTTTTAACAGCTGAATTTTGCACACATTGAAAAATAAAATAATTATTCACCCATTGTTAATGTCAATTATGTTTGGGTCTCATTTAATTTAACTAAGAACCCAGTTAATTAGATCAACAGATAATGATATTCTTGATTTTAGTGGAAATTAAATACCAATAATACTGATCATTTTCTCAACTAGCAACTATAACATTTCATTACTCTTGTACCAGAATAACAGCAATGATGAGGACAGTCTTTATATTACTTCAGGAATGTTTGTGTAATGCTATGAAGATATTTTAAGTCTCTGGTGGAGATTAGATCTAAATCTGGATCCTGAATGTCACTGATATATTGAACTAAAACTTATCCACTATGGAATTATTCTGATTAAGGCCAATTCACACTTTCTGCTTGTTCAATTCCTAATATAGGGCATCCATTATTTCTTGAATATTTTCCATGTTTTTCTACAAATGAATTCTCTAGTCTTTTCTTCGATCTCTTCTTCCCTGTTCATGAGCTGTCTTAAGCCAGTTTAAATACTTGATATCCTGTACTTCATGGCAATGTAGCAACATCCCAACTCTACTTGGCTACAGTACCTGGCAAGACATCCCCACAAGGAGCTGATCACTGCTATTTCATCCTGAAATGCCAGGCTTCCTAGCCTTTCTATTAATCCATAGTGCTCATTAAAACATATTATTGTTGACCTGATGATGGTCTTAAAGAGCACAGAATGTGGTAAGGTATCCTAGTTATCATGTTCTCTCCATCAATTATGGCAGCACCCACATTTTAAATTAAAAAAAAATGCAACATAGACACAGTGGAACAAAGTTTCAATGAATGTAATTCTTCTGCTTCTATAGATTTGAATCTTCAGTTCTTCCTTCCTACAGTTTTCTTTTTTTCTTTTCTTTTATTCAAAAAAGTTAAAATATACAAATCCATTTTTTTTAAATGAAGAAAAAACACGACAAAAGACATTAAAAAACACATGTAAACATATTTTCTAGCTGAATACTCATTAATACATTACTACAATATTAGTTTCCCACCCATTTCAAAACCAGCCCCCAAAATTTTATTACTAAATTTACTGTATTTGCAAACTATTAACTGTTATCTATATACTATATTAATGACAAAACAATAAGAATAACAATAACAAAAAAGGCAAGATTAAAGTTTCAAAACCTTCTGTTAACAAATTGTTAATGTAATTAAGTGATAGAAAATTTATCATGGCATCTTATCTAACCCAAATTGTCCCAATACTTAACAGTAATTCATCCTGGATCAAATATCTATGATATCTATGTTTGTTTCTTAATGCCAACTCTTATCAATTGTTGTCTGGTTAAATTCAATTTCTAAAGTTGGTCTATCTTCACCAAAAAGTCCAGATGAAATTGTTTTTAAGTTAAGTGTGATAAATTCATTTCCCAATATTCTTCAATCCTCCTAGGAAAAACCAATTTTTCACTTTTACACTCAGTCAGGTTGCTGCTGTTGTAAAAGAATACAGACTTGAACTTCAGGGAGGAATATGAAATCAGCACAGTCAACAGTTCTAAGACTGTACAGTTCATATTTCTTTCCCACAGATCTGCAATTTAATTTAATTTAAT
>JAEANM010029945.1:0-10096 GCA_017656035.1 Myanophis thanlyinensis | reverse complement strand
TCCTGTTCTTTATTAATCCAATGATATAATAAATTCCAAACCCTATAATATTCTTTATCCTCTTTGCCCTTCATTTTAGTGTTAAGCTATCCAGCTCTGCACATTCGAGAATTTTTACAATAACAATTCCTTTTTGTGGGTGAAGAGAAATTCCATGTTTCCTCTAGAACCATGATCTTCTAAGAATCGTATCAGACTGACATCTCTTAACATCCAAAGTGTTCTGCAGTTGCCAGTACTGCACATCAAAATTTACACACTTGTAATTTAAATATTAGGGTGAAAATGCTGGGTTTAAATGGGCAAGTTCCCATCTCTTAAGTTGTATCTTCTCACAACACAGTGGACTTTCTGAAAGGCCTTTGGGAATTGGCGGGGAAGATATCAACACTTACTTTATTATATTCTGTATTGTCTCATTTTTATTATTATTTTATTCTGTACATTTCTGTGAGTTTATCTGGATGGAGCCAGTAGATACAGTATATTTCATAAATAGATAACTTGTGCCTTCCAAAATAGTTGATATGCTATTTCTGCAGTATAGAACATCAAACAAAAAAATATTTTATGGATGCTTGTAATGCTCTTTTCAGAATATGAAGACTTGTGGAAAGGAATTTGCTGAATATCCAGAAAATTAATATCATAGCAACTGGAAATCAGAATTTAGAATCAAATTATTTTGAAAATAATTAAAAAGTAAGACTGAACAACATTAGCCAATTAACAGAATAATTCAGTGTTTGACATGATTGCCTGAAACCTCACAAAAGAGCACTATTATTTCTTGCAGAGCTTTATTCTTTCAAACGTTTCTAGCTAAAGATGTCTCAATAAGTCAACATAGCTTCATTAATCCCCAGAACATAATCTAGGCTGCATTTTATAATAAGAATTTCATTAACTTTCATTATTGCCAAATGCTTGGCTGTTCAAGTAAAGGGTGGGAAAAGGCCAACTTCACAAGAGACTTTCAAATTAACGACAAACATCTCTAGAATGGAAGTATACATTAAAAAGAGATCTTTAAAATACAGTGATTTGCTGGAAGTTTTATCAACTTCCTTAAAAAAAAATTCCTCTGAGCGTCAAGAGACTGTAACTGGGTAGGAATACAGGGAAAGAAAATCATCCTTCTGAAGCATAAAATTCTGGGGCTAAATCTCTTTCTGTATCCCTACATAGACTGAAATGTGGTGAATTATTAAATGTGCTATTTGTTGGCCAACTGACTGTTATCTGCAAAGCATCACCCATTTTCCTGAGGAAAACTGACAGAATTGAACCAATTAAGACTGACCGTGTTCTCAATGAATTGTGACTCATCAATAGTAATAGCTTATTATTATGATAAGGGCATCCCATCTCTTAAACTGAAGGCCAAATACACACTTAGCAGTTTTCCTAATTCATAGGCCATTACCTCACAACTCTGGATTGACAGGAGCAACAGTAGCATAGGCACACCATAAGCAAGAATAAACAGACAATTGTTTTACTCTGCTGACTATATTTACTGTGTGTGCGTGCGTGGGCACATGCATGTGTGTATAGAATAATTTAGAGATACTGAACATTTGATAATAATAGAATATTCTATTTCTGATTTGAGAAGTTTGCTTTGTTTCCTTTTAATCCAATAAGTGCTCTCTTTGAGAAAACCTTCTTTAGGGGAAGTAAAAGAAAATGGGGTTAGAAGATGCTTTCCTCATGGTTAGAATGCATAACATCTCAAGATTCCTGGACATTTCAGCAAAGGCAAGAACTTTTCAGGACTCCATTTTGTACTTGTAAGAAAAGTTTCTTTATGGCAACCGAGATCCTAGCTACCATTAATTAGGAAATAATCTGGAATTATTTGCTTCTTTTTATATGGTTACTAATGGATATAATTCAGTAAGAGATATCTTCTGAATAACTGAAGATGAGACCTATTGACTTCCTCAAAGATGTACAGTATCTCAAACAGTGATATCTTCAAGTTGAAGGTGGATCCCATTGACTTGCTCAAAGACATACCTGTGTCGTGTACAGTTAAACTACAAGGTCTGTTAATAACCAAACTGATAGGAAAATGTGGATTCGTCCATAATTGTACAGATCAATGTCTTCTGCCTGGCAAATCATCTCAGCTTCTATGAGATCTTTTGGATACATATATATATGTACACATACACACCATACACACACACACATATGTGAATATATCCTCAAATCCTGTGCTGACCAACTTGCCCCGGTCTTCATGGATATATTCAAACTCTCCCTACTCAAATCAATAATCCCTACATGCTTCAAACAGTCCACCATCGTCCCTGTCCCCAAGAAACCGTATTCCACTACCCTCAATGATTATCGCCCCATTGCCCTAATCTCTATAACAATGAAGTGCTTTGAGTGACTAGTCAGAGACCTCATCACTTCCTCATTACCAGATACACTGGACCCCCTACAATTTGCCTATCCTCATAACCGCTCAACAGATGATGCCATTTCCCACCTCCTCCACACCTCACTCACTCATCTGGACAAGGGAAAAGGAAACTACGTCAAAATTAATTTGATTTTGTGTCCTGTGGCTCTGAGGTGTTGGAAGAGGGAAGCAAGAAGTTCTTGCACAGGCATGAAGCCTGAAGATGGCGAGTGGGACCTCGCCAAAACATTGCAAAGATATTCTCAAACTTACATGGGAAAAGACCTGAACCGACCTAGACCTGCATACCTGCACCCGTGAAAATCTACGAAAAGATAGATAGATAGATAGATGATAGATAGATAGATAGATAGATACAAGCACACAAACATACATACATACAATGGTGGGATTCAAATAACTTAACAACTGGTTCTCTGCCCTAATTCTCTACCCTGCTGAACCAGCAGTTCTCCAAACAGCTTAGAAAGTCAACAACCGGGTCTAGGTTGAATAGGCGCGAAGTTGTTGAATCCCACCTCTAATGGGATACACACACACAGATACATACATTCTTAACTAGCTTACAGAATGGCCTGAAGAAATTAAGAAAGTGGAGGAAGTCAAAGGATTGGTCAGGTTTTATCCAAGCTAATCTTTACAAAGAAAGACTTTTCTCTGTCTAACTGATCTTTTACACATAAAACACACACACATAATTATAAGCATCTTATTACTCCTTTATTTGTCTCAGTGCTATTACAGCAGAGAGAACCAAGGACTGCTAGGTTATTTGTTTCTGCCTCTGTTAGAAGATTTTATTTGTATTATTGAATCCTACCACATGGGAGAACATACCATGTCTATCCCAAGAGGTATGCAATGTTTTTATTTAACTGCCTGTAGGTAGATAAATAAAATAAATTCTAAGTCCTCAGAAAATGTTAAAAAAGAAGGGGTTTTTTTTTTTTTTACCAATGCATTTCTATTTCAGGATTCTTGTCATTTCATTTTTCTTCCAATTATGTTCTCTGATTCTCAGTCTTATGGATGGCAAATTATAGCAGATTAAGTGAGGAAAAAGCTTTAGGTTTATTCTTTATTAGGGACACGTGCAAATCCAATACAGGGGATCTTTATGTCCAGTTCTAAGTGGTCTTGAGATTAATTTGGAAAATGGAAAATGAATGTTCTAAATCTAAACAAACAAATTTGGACACAACAAAAATAACAATCTACAAATAGAATATACACTGTGATTTCTGGGAGACTAAATCAGCAGGTGACTTAGTACACCAAGTCATAATACAATACACTTTGAGGACACAATGTTAGATAAAACTGGTATCTAGTGTTAGCAATTAAACCCGAAGGTGAGAAAAAAATGGAATTATATTCTAGGTGATAAATTCCAGAAAACCATATTCAGAAGAATTATTGTATTTGTAGTTCTGTAAGGAAATATAATCTAGAAAAACTGATATAATCCAGTTTTAAGCCATTTAGAACAATGCTTTATCGAATTTACCAATAATAATCTTCAATATTCTATTTCCACAGCAAGGTGCTAAATTAACTCCACTGTACGTCATCATGGCTGTAATTCACATGATGCAACATGACAGTTAAGATGTACTACAGTAATTTGTGCGTGTTTTCAGTACTACTCTAGTATTAAAAATTGATATGATTCAGTTATTAAGGCAAATAGTTTCATTCATACAGAAGCTCTCTGACAGCAATTAAAGTCCTTCCAAATTACAAATGAAAGATATGCTGGCTGTGTTGAATTGAATAACAAGCATTGTTTCTCTTATTTTATTTTCTTGAGTAGAGTTGGAAAGAGAAATGATGTGAAAAATATCGACCAAAAGCACAAGAAATGTTCAATCCTACTTGGGGCAAAGAACCAAAACCCTCCTCAAGGCTCGTGTTGAATATAGTTGAATTTCTTTGAAATCTATTGCCCTGAACAGAATGTCCATATTCTTTGAAAGAGATACAATTGAATCCTTATTTACCCTTTGTCCTTCTGGTTTTTAACCAATCTTTTAACCAAGAAGAAATGATTAAAGGAGGAAACCCTTGAGATAACTTCTGTGGGAAATGTTCCTGGAGATTTAAATACATTCCACCATAAAGAAGAGAACAGAGGGAAAAATCTCAACTGAGGCTTTACTTTTATGAGTAAACAGTTATGGACAATGTTAATAAAACATTGTCCATTCCACATGACCTAATCTAATTCTACACTTCAAGACACCAATATACCCAAAGGAAATCAGAGCAAGATAGTCATTTCAGGACTACAAATCTAACACTTTATCACAAACCAGGCAACATATTGGTGGTGAGGGATATATCATGGAAACACATCAAGAATTGCTTTGATTTAATCCCAAATTTTGGTTTCTTAATAGCTAATATGGGCCTTTTCTAGACTGAGGCTTTAAACTGCTTGACTCTCATACATAAACCAGCTAGGCAGGAAATTTGATTAAGAAATCCTTTTCCAGATTCCCACCCTTTTTTCTGCTTTTCCATGACAAGTATCTGATGTCCTGCTTAGACACATACATGTAAAAAAGGGGGGAGGGGACAGTTTTTCCACTACTGCATTAGTGAACTTGTTAAAAAAATAGCCATGAAGAGCAACAAGCAAATGTGACTAGAAGGGAGATATTCCTACCACTGTGCACAGTGATGAAAGTGCTTACTTAAGATGAAATAGAAGCAGCAAGGAAATCCAACAGCATACAGTAGTTTGGGTTGGAATAGCTGGAAAACATTACTTTTGACACATAGTCCAAGTGAAGAGATAAAAGTTGACTTCTTAGTGGGCTGGGGGCAAACAAGATAATGTCTAGCTTGTTCTAGTAGTTAAGGCACCAGGCTAGAAAGCAAGAGAGTGTAAGTTCAAGCCAAGAAAGCCCGCTGAGTGACCATGGGTCAATCAATCTTTCTCAATCCAACTCAATTCCCAGGGGTGGTGTTGTAGGGAAAATAGGAGGAGGAAGGTGGGTTGGATATGCTCACTATGAATTATTTGTAAAAATAATACAGGGATAAAAATATTAGGCAATTCTGCTTTTAAGGAATGGTACAAACTCTTTATGTGGATGGTATGGACAGGCTAGTCATGCAGACCAGTCTAAAGTCTGATTTCAATCAAAGGGATAATGCAGCATTCAAATGAGAGACAATTGAGCTAATTTTAGAAAAGGCAATGTAGCCATATCCAAACCCTTCTTTCATCTACATGTTTTAGAATTGGAGTGTTAATGGTCCATGTAGGTATGCTTATGTTCCAAGATCCCTAAGATTAGAAAGCCAAAGATATGCCTGCCATTCTCATCCTGAAATTTCCATATTGTCCAAAAATATATATTGCCCAAACATGAAATATTACAGAGGTCTTCCATTCCTCCTGACAATTATAAAAGATTAAAATGGCTTTTCTATAATCTTTGGTTCGTAGGATGGGACAAGTTATTTGAATTATTATTCTCTTATTTAAGAACAGTAACTAAACAAAAACGATTGGCTTAATTATTAATAAAGTAGGAATCCTAGGGCTTACGTTTTTATGCCTCAAATATATTTTAGTCTGCTTTATTTTTTTTAATAATTCAAAGAATAAGAATTAAGAACTATTTAAGAATCGATAAGGACTAGTGTTAAGGGTATGAATGAGACACAGAAAGGGAGAAAATATGACATTCTTTTGATATTAATCTAGTGAGACATGATGGCATTGGCAAACTGGTGGCCCACAGGCCAGATGCGTCATGCACAGGCCACGCCCACCCCAGCTCCGCGAAGGGAAAAAAACATCACAACACATCATGTGATGGCAACATGACTCGATGAATTTGACTCTCATGCATTTGTGGAAACAATCGGGGGAAGGATGAGAATGGGTAAACCCTTTTTCTCTCTGTAGGCCTCTTCTCTTTCTGACAGCTTTTTCTCCCTTTCACCAGGAGTACACAAGATTCTTGAAGTTAGCTTAAGATCACATGAAATAGGCTGATCACAGGATGTACAATATAGCAAAGACTAGGTATCTTTTAACCACACATCATCTTTTGATTCTATGACAGGAACACCTTGCACTGATATTTTCTACCGATCATTGCATATTTTCTAGTATCTGACCTGCTAGCAGCATCTGTGCAAGCTAAGCTGAGAGAGAACTAATGAATGTGAAGGTGCAGGAAGGGAGATAACCTTTACACGAAAGAAATACACATCCATATAAAACAGACACCCCCCAGCCATCTCATCATAGAAATAGTATTGCAAATTATGTGAGCTTTTTTAACATCTGCAACTAGAAACTGCCAGGAGGCTCTTAACGCAGAAATACTCTGCTTACCCTTTGCCTCATTTTTCGCATGGATTCTCTAAATGCCCGTTAGTTCCTTTTAGCTAACAGTTTCACTGGCCAAATATTTATGTCGCAAATGAGAAAAAAATATATTCATTACTGATACATCAAATTAGCTCTCAGGCAAAGATCAATACTTACTTTGTTGCCCAAATAAGGACTGGGTGCATTCCAGTAATAAATTGGCTGCAGAACACTTCTTGCAACTGTGTTACTGATGCTCAGTTGCTGAGGTCCATCGAAACTGTCCTGCTGAGGAGTAATTCTAGCAAGACCCCATTCATCGGACAAATGCCAGCCATTCATGTCCATAATCTATGATAACAAAGAAAGACACTAGTTAACATCTACAACTTTCCTTCATTTTAAAACAAACAAACAAATCTATTAAAAACTCTATTAAAACTTCAACCCCTAAACTCTACTGAAGATGTTACCTAGCCTGATAATGAAACATTTGGAAACCAACTCACAAGTTTGGAGAACAAACCCTTTGCTTCTTGCCTTTTGTTTGCATTCATATTAATATTAACAATAATATCCCACTTTTATTTTCCACTATTCAAGGCAATGTACAAAATCCTCCCATCTCCTTTCAACAACCTTCAGTGGGTTGGACTGAGAGAGAATGGCCCAAAATGGACCAATCAAAGTTCATGCTCAGATAATACTAGAATCATTAGAATAGATAATCTCCTGATATCTAATCCAGCACTTTAATCTCTACACAAAACTGGCCCTTAATAGTTTCTCATTTAATATTGAGAGTAGGGTATAATATACTTCTCCTTGAGAAAATTATGTCAAAACAATTAACTAATTTCCCAAATCAAGATGAACACAAGTTTAAGTTTGTAGTATTAAATGAAACACATCTTCTGGAATACACATCAATGAAATAAGGAGAAAAGCTTCTGGAGAAGACATGATAAGATCATACTATATATTTTAAAAATCCATGGTTGACTTGAACTTGGCAACCTAAATAAATGTTTAGTAGAATGTTTCATTCTTATGACTTTTAACTCTCTGGGGTTTTCTCTTATATTCGAGGAAGATGAGAAATTAAAAAGGCGAATAGGAAAAGAGGCATTTTGACCGATTATAATTTTATAAATTCCAGACTTATAATGAGATTAAAGTTGTATTGAATGCATTGAAAGGAATGTTCATATTCGATGCATTTCTTTATGGCAAAATTAGCCAAATTCTATATAACAAGAACAAGACCGTGATCATGCATGGAATAGGAAAAAGAAAACATTATCCTATTGATACTTGCTAGAGAATAAAGATTTGCCTGACAATTATTTTAGCAAGAATCTGTAACAAGAGCCTCTATCAAAACCAGACAGGGTTAGGGATAGGAATGGAAACTTGGCTTTCTGTGTAAGCAACGAAAGAAAGAATAATGAAATCAACCTTTAACAGAAATGAGAGAAGTTAATGATGCACCAAGATCAGGGTATTAAAACACAACACATGTCATATGATAACAAGGCTTTTCTTGAAGGCAACTGCTAATGTTTCCTTCAAACGGAAGAAAATTCTTGCATGTTTTCTCCAACCTGTTTCAGAATTACAGGAATTTTTTTTAGTCTTAAACTTTTTGTCCTGTATTTTTCCTGCTCACACCTTGGTCGACATCATTGAAAAGATGGAGGGGCTAGTTGAGCTCATAGCTCACTTTCCCAAACTTTTATAACTGATTGAGGCAGAACTGAAAAGAAAAAAACAAAACAAAACCAGGAGGCAGTGGATCTACAGTATATCTTTATACTGACAGCATTTCTAATTGGAAAGAAGCTGGCTCCTCACAAAAAGAAAAATAAGCTAGAACTGAAGAAGCTTCTTGGATGAGAAGTAAAACATTTTCAAAGGGGAAAAAACAAAAATAATCCAGTTGCCTCTTGAAAAAGCAACTGTGGGATATTTGTTTTGTATGTGTATACAGTAAACAAAGATAAAACATGTGTAAGCCAAACATTTTCCCAAGGTCAACTCAATTAGAGCACTCTTAATTAATGAAATGCTTGAGGATAAGATGTCAAGCCTAAATTGAGCCAAAATATTTATTGCCTGATTTTACAAATTGCTTGCAATATCATGGTGAAATATTACTTTTAAGCCTATAAGGGACTTAAGTCTAGAAGAGTGCTAGCAGTGGGCTTAATTAAGCGGTCAGAGACAGTATAAGTAATAAGAAGTAATATGCTACATTACTGGAATTTGGAAAGCTTTTAAATGGTATTGATTGATTTCCTTGCTTATGTTGTGAGAACCTCTGCTACATAAAGACTATATGCAAAAGGATTCACTACTTCCTTGCCTATTCTCATGTATCCAGGTCAACTGTAGCCAGATTGACATTTTCCTGACTATATGTTGAAAGGATAAGATCTGCCAACGAAGGGGAGCATTTATTTGTATTATTTTCTTCAGGTAAGGATTCAGCACTTACCTGGCAGTGCCCTTTCCAGGAAATATAATTTGGATGAAAAAAAAAATCTATTCACTCCTGGCTTAGGTTGCATAGGAGTAAAAAAATAAAGGTTTCCCTGTCCAGTCATAGCCAGTTCTAAAAGCATAGTGCACATCTCTGTTTCTTGGCTGAGACAGCCAATGTTGTCCAAATACATTTTCTGTGGTCATGTGATCAGCATGACTATACGCCAAAGGTGCACAGAACCCTGTTACCTTCCCACCAAAGTGGTACCTATTAATCTACTTGCATTTGCATGCTTTCGAACTGCTAAGTTGTCAAGAGCTGGGCAAGTAAAGGGAGCTCACATTGTGTGGAACTCAGTTCTTGAACCCAGGCTACAAGCTCTCTAGCTGACAACTGTCTTTAACTGCTGAGCCATTTCACCCAAGGGAATTACATAAATTATTATTATTATTATTATTATCTGATGTGAATGCTAATCAGCTACTATATAGAGTTGGCTTTGGAGCGGCGGCTGCTAGTTGTTACAGATTTATATCATCTGTGGTCGTCTCCCACTACACTCCTGAATCTTTGGAAGGTCCATATCTTTTTGGGCTATTACATTCAGCAAAATTTTCCTTCTATAATGCTTCTTAATAATTTTGTTTAAAAATAATTCATCTGGTTATTATTCCAGTGAAATATGCAGAGGTTATTGACAAATCTCACAGTTAAATATTGAGCAGGTAAATTATGAATCCAATACCAAGATTAAGAGTGGTTATTGTTTTATTTCGAGAAATAACGGCAAACACAAGGTTGCTCTAGTGAAATCAGCTCTTTTTATTTGCAGGATCAGTCA
>JAEANM010029944.1:0-10096 GCA_017656035.1 Myanophis thanlyinensis | reverse complement strand
AACCACATGATCTTTCTGCAGAGTTGTGGGCAATTAAAACCGGGGTGATTATGTGGATTATGTAAATCAGGCTGGAGCTCTAACGAATAAAATTGGAGATTAGACATTCGCCCAGGCTTTAGCTGGCACAGGGGATGGAGAGGGAGAGAGGGAGGGGCGAAGGGAGGGGCAGGGGAGAGCAAAAGTAGGGGGACCCAGGGCGGCAGGGAGGGGGCGGTCGGTTCTGTCAAGGGCTTCCTCAAGGGAAAAGGGCACACTCTGCAACCTCGCGAGCCATGCGCCTCCTGCCTCCGAGGACACAGATGTGGCACCCCTGCCATTGCTGAGCTGTCTGACTTGACCAGGGCTCGGAGCAGTTCAGAAGGACCTTAATACACACACACCCCCAGGAGATCTTTTTAACAGGCCATCTGCTGAGGTCAAAGCTGCCCACCCCTCCTGTTCTGACTTGCACATCGTGTAGGGAAGGGCCTCTCAGCCTCCCACCAGAGTGGCTCCTAGCAGCCCCTCTTGTGTTGGCTGGCGAACCCACCAGGCCATCAGGAGGGTCTCCCCCTCCTTGCTTCTGTTTGCCCTCCTTCTCTCTTCTCAGGTTGCTCCAGCTGAGCCTGGTCTTCTCCTCTACCTACTAAAACTCCATCCAAGCGTTTGAGCCACCTAAGGTACTCTCCTACAAGGCCTCTGTGCGGGCGTAGACACACGTCCTGCACAGATTTTAAAAACGCACGCACAGAGGAGCAGGGAGTAGTAGTACCGAAGGACCTGGTAAGAACACACACCACAGCCTGGCATGCTTTCCCAATCTCTGCACAGCCAGCCAGGGTCTGGCTGGTGGCACCAAGGGCAGGAACAGCGAGAATGCCAGCCAGTCCGGCAGAATGGGCACCCACTGGGGTGGAAAGGCTGTCCCAGGCAGCAGCCAACCTTCTGCCCACTGGAAGACAATCTGGAGCCCAGCTGGAAGAGGCAGGAAAATGGAGGGCAGGTGCACATCTACAAATGCAAACATACCCCACAATGTGGCAGCACAGAAACAGCCTCTGTGCTGACTCTCCTGCAAATCAGAGGTGTGGGTAGCATTTGCATTGGCCCAGAAAGCCCGGGACTGTCCTGAAATCACTAAGGGGGCACAAAAAGACACGGGAGATCACACCTGCCGCCTCCTGACAGACCCAGGTGCCTTCTCTCTCATCCCCACACCCACCGTCGCCTCCCGGCCTCTTTGGCTGCACCGGGAAGCTCTGGCTCAAATCCCCGGTCCCCACCAAGCAAGGGCTCATGGAGAAGGGTGGGGCATGTGTGTTCAAGGCGTCTGGCAGACTGGTTTGCCTGCCTGAGTTGATAGGAGATTTATGTGTCATGCGAACCCGGAGGAAAATATGGGAGTATTAATGATAACGGCTTCCTGTCCTAGCAAAGGTCAGCAGCAATTTCTATCAATCTCGCCATCCGAGGGTGAACGAGATGTGCAGGAACAAAACGGCCTGGGAATCGCCTGGTTTGGGAAGGGAGGGGAGGAGCCAGAGCAAGCCAAGATGGGGCGTTGATCTTGACTTTTCAGGGAAGGGGGCAGAATTTAGCTGAATAACAAGAGTTGGAAGGGAACTTGAGGTCTTCTAGTCCAACCTCCAGAGTTGACACCAGCCAGCGTGCAGAGCAACTCAAAGAAACTGTGCAAAATTGGAAAGACATGGAGAGACCTGAATGTTGGAAATGCCGAGAATCAGAGACGACATCATCGTAAGGTGCTTAGGGGACTGGAGGCTAAAATATACAAAGGGGTGTGTGTGTGTGACATGACAGCAGTCTTCCAATATCTCAGGGGGTTCCACAAGAAGAAGGGGGCCAACCTATTCTCCAAAAGCCCCTGAAGGCAAACAAAAAGCAAATGGATGGAAATGAATCAAGGAGAGAAGCAACTTAGAACCAAGGAGGAATTTCCTGAGAGTGGGAACAATGAATCAGTGGAAGAATTTGCCTCCAGAAGTTGTGGATGCTCCAACACTGTTAAGTTTTTAAGAAGAGATTCGAGAACCATTGGTCTGGAATGGTATAGAGTCTCCTGCTTGAGCAGGGGGTTGGACTAGAGGACCTCCCAAGGCCCTTCCAACTGTCCTGTTCTATTCTTCTATTCTATTCAAGCTGAGTGGAGATAAACCCCGACTGACATCTCTTATTCTGCCCTTCAGCAACCGAGGGCGTTCCTAGACTATTTGCCAGGCCTCTTCCTTGAGCTGACCTCCTTTGACGCACTCACCTGCAGGGCAGCCCAAAGGGGAAACTGAGGTAAGATCCAGAATTGTGCAGTTGTGTCTCCCCCTCACTCCCCAGCAGGAAGGATAAGGCAACCTTTCCACTTCGGCTTCGAGGAAACGTTTGAGTCATCAACGCCACTTTTCTGGAGCGTTAATTCCAGAATGCAGTTGTGTCTTCAAATTCCTTCTTCTGGTTCTTTGTGGTTGCTCAGATAGAGTAGTTATGTATAGGTAATTCTCGGCTTACAACAATTTCTTTAGTTCAAAGTTACAACGGCACACAAAACAGGGATTTAAGGCCATTGCTCATTCACACTTACAACCATTGAAGCATCCTCATGGTCACTCAAATGCTGGGCAACTGATTCATATTTATGACGGCTGCCGTGTTACGTGATTCCTCTTTTGCGACTTCCTGACAAGCGAAGTCCACGGGGAAGCCAGATGCACTTAACAACCGTGTTACTGATAAGTGATTCACTTAACAACTGTTAAAAGTAATAAAATGACTCACTGCTCACTTAACAACTGTCCCCCTTAGCAACAGGAATCTGGGGCTCAATTTCTGGCCATAAGTCGAGGCCTACCCATGCTTCTCGAGGCCAAACTAATTTCGGAGCGCTGTTTTCAGCTGCAGTCAGTCAGCGTTTGGGGGAAGGTTTGCCAGGCAGCCCCTTGCAACGCGAACCTCACCCAGCGTCTAAAGAAATAAACTAGAAAAACCAGGAGGACAGAACGAGGGACCTGCCAGGAAAAAACCCAAAATTCCTCCGCTGTAATTCTTCCCGAGTGCGCTACAGACCCGGTGTGCACGAAACCCAACATGCTCACACGCAGCCCATCAGTTGCAGCATAATGTGTTTTACGAACGCGCAGATGGTGCGGTGTAGGCCAGTGGGAAGGTTTTACCTAGGGATAAGAAATCAACTCTGGCAAATAGCAAATTTATTGCATGTATTTTCATTTTCCTAATACGCGCACCATCTGCTAACAATCGCTGCCCCGCATTAGCAGGAAAGAGTTGTGTATATTTAATGCAGGCCCATGTGCAAGCATGTGTCGCTTGCGGTTCCCAGAAAAAGATGGGACCAAGATCTCGCCATATCGATCCAGCACCCAGGGAATGATGCAAATTGAATCACCAACCTATCGGGAGAGCACGGCCATCTCCAACCTGGAGCCCTCTGGGAGTATCGGACCTGAAAGCTGTACAGGTAGTCCAATGGTGTCCCAAATTTCTGTTGCTAAGCGAGGCTGTTGTTAAGGGAGGCTTGCCCCCATTTTACGGCCTTTCTTGCTGCCATTGTTAAGCGAATCACTGAGGCTGTTAAGTTAGTTACACGGTTGTTAAGTGGATCAGGCTTCCCCATTAATTTTCGCTTGTCGGAAGGTCGCAAACGGAAATCACGTAACATCAGGACACTGCAGCCATCATAAATGTGAGTCGGTTGCCCAGCATCTGAGTGATCACGGGGATGCTGCAATGGTCGTAAGTGTGAAAAATGGCCATAAGTCCCTCCTTTTCAGTGCCTATGTTACTTTGATCTGTCATTAAACGAACTGTAAGTCAAGGACTACCAAAATATTTCCAAAATATCTGGAGAACACCAATTTGGCTCTTTCTCTGGCTGCAGTTTTCCAGGTTCCCTCTCACCCTCAAAAAAGGTTTTTTTTTATCCCTTCCAATATCTTTTCTCATATATACTGTATATATTTTAAAGAAAAGGGAAATGCCGAATATTGAACCAATTCTACGCTTCGTGCAGAATTGCTGAGCTGCTCCGGGACAAAAGAATTCCTCTGGATGGATCGGTTGGCCAAGTTTTGCTGGCCAGAGCCCTGTTTAACACCCAGCAAGAATGTTATTACATCTGTAACCTGGTTAATGAAATATTAGCCTATGCCTTGAACTGAGTGATCAATTAAATGTGCATACATTTGCATCCAAATGAGGCAATCCAATTCTTCTCAAGAAAAGGCATCCTGGTGTATTTTGCCCGTGGACCTCAAATTATTCATGAGTCTCTGGCAGCAAACCTTGCCTTGGAAAGAGGCATTCCTTCCAGGGGATGAGGAAGGGGCCTGTGGCTCTTCCAATAGCTCCTTTGCCAAGGCCTTGGTGCCTATCACTTTAAAAAACATGTGCGCGTGTGTATGCACACTCCATTATTTAAGTGGCAAAGTACTGTATCTGCTTTCAACGGCATGCTTGTGAGTTTGTTAGGCCCTCTCCTACAGTATATATTGCCTTGGCACAGCTGAAGATGGGGTGCCATAACTCAAACTACAGAGTCCTCAACACTGAAATATTTGTAGCTCAAGGTTGATCGGTGAAGTCTTTGGTATTCTCTGAGCTGGGCTGTTTTCTTGCAGATGTTGCATTACCTAAACTAGGTAATGACACTAGCACTGATGAGGTTACCTAGTTTGGGTTATGAAACATCTGCAAGGAAATCAGCCAAGCTCAGAGAACAGCAAGGATTCACACTCTTTCTCTTCCTCTTCTCTTGCAAAAACTTCCTCCCTTCTAGCACTGATGAGGTTCTCTAGCTGGGTCACGAAATGTCTGCCAGAAGACAACCCAGCTCAGAAAGCCCCAAGGACCCCATCATTCTCCTCCTTCTCCTCCAACCGTCGTTCTGGCATTGTACATGCCTTGGGCTCGGAAGAGTAGATGCTGTGGGTGGGTGACCTGACCTGGCTTGCTCTTCAAGAAGGAGATTCCACTTTCCAAACCCAAGACATTTCAGTTCTAGGAAGCAAGTCTACAATTATGAGGAAGCTGGCTCCAAGTCTTCAACACAAAGATCTGGGATCTCAGCCCGTTTCCAGCAGAAAACCCCTGTCTGGAGGGTGGGCCCTTCAACCTTCCTCACTGGATTCTTCCTGGGGACTTTCCTGCTCCACCCACAGGTTTACAACAAAGAATCCTCAGTCGTTTGCAACCACCAAAGATCTAAGCCAGCGTTTCTCAACCTCGGCTGCTTGAAGATGGCTGGAGTTCTTCCCAAAATTCCCCAGCCAGCACAGCTGGGAGTCCAAGTCCAGCCATCGTCAAGTGGCCAAGGCTGAGAAACACTCATCCAAGCAGTGGCCTTCATCCAAGGACCGTGGAGCTGGGGAAGCAGATCGATCCCAGTTTTTCCAAGGAGAAAAGATTTTACTCCTTCCGATCCCTTCTTCCTGTTTGAGTTCAAAAGGAGGAGCAGAGAGAAAAGCTGAGTTGTTGCCTTATAAGTACATGTCTTCCTGCATGATTACAAGGTCCCTCTGGTACATTGGGTAGCTTCAGAGATGTCCTAGCAACCCTTTCCCCATCTTGGTCTACACTGTAAGGAGCACAGGGGTGGCTGGCACAGATATAAGCCATGGTCCATCTCTACTAACTTCCAATGTCTTGGCAGTATACAACCTGCTGTACCACAATTAGTTGGGACCACCGTTTCCCTTCCCTCTTGTTACTCACTCGCTGGGGCTAAGGACCGCCTCTTCTCTATATGATTGTCACTATCAATCCAAAGAGATTTTTGACTGCCACTCATCATCAGTTCCATTGTTTCACATTTTAAGCAGAGCCCACCCATGGCCCAGCAAATATCCACAGGAATTCTCCTTTGCACATAACCAATTCTGACTCCCAATAAAGTGTCATTGCACAACGTAGAGACACACAAAAATACGAATCTATCTCAGCACCCTGAAAGGCACGCAGCAAACGAAGAATCCGACCATCCCTTCGCAACGAGCAAGTCTTCTTGCCTTCCAAAATGCAAGGATGGAGAAATTCCCCTAATCTAAAATATCTGTCTGACTGGCAGTTGGGCTGCGGCACCAACTGAGCTGCCTTGGTGTGCAAACGATGCTTGGACCTCTCTCTCGGCTGGAAGCACAAGGGGGGAACATGGGGGGGGGGGGAGGCAGTGCAGAGATGGCACAGAAGAGAGGCCAGATTTTTCCCTTCCTTCTCCAAAGCTGCGATGGATGATCCAAGAACTCCAGAGGGGAGGGGGTGTCAACAGCAAGCCACAAGACTTGCTGTCCAAAATCCACAGGCGTGAGAATGGATAAAGCCCAAACCCAGGGCTGGGAGCTGGCTCCCCAAAGCAGCTGGGACTCTTGGCCAGGGTTGGGGCCAACCATAGCAGGTGGCAGATGGCTTTGCTCTCTGGAGAAGGTTGGGGAAGGGACGGAGCCCCCCTCCCCATCCAGGAGGGAAGACCTACCAGCAGGAGGACCAGATTGGCAGGTGGACTTTGGGGAAGGGGCGGGTGTGGGGAGCGGCCACCCAAATGTGAAAGGGGTTGGCTGAGATTATTCTTTGGAAGTTGCAAAGGGGGGAAAATGGTTTGGAGCAATGAAAAACCAGGTGGATGCAACTGGAACTGGCTTGCTTGGAATTAGGGGAAGCTGCAGGGAAAAGTGCACCCTCACATATTCTGGGGGTTCCTTCCACAGTCATATGCTCCATGTCTCCCTGGACACAACACAGGATAGGAAAGGTAGCAAGATGTAGAGAGGAATCTGGAGATCAGGGAAAAGGGTTTATTTTGAGCCTTTTGGTCCTTCCAGGTAGGCCAGGCTGAGAAATGGGGATCCATGGGGAATTTCACAAAGGTTCTTTATGTGGCAGGAGAATGATGATATGGAAATGCTGTCCAGAGCTTCTGTCTGAGGGCTGCAACACCAGAGAAAATCGGTTCGGGATTATTTGGAGTTTCTGTCTCATGATTTCCCATTTCTCTGGATTTTTTTTTTTTCTCTTCCCTTAATGTTCCTTCCACTGGCTTCTTCTCCCACATCAGTCCTTCCTTAATCAGCCTACAATTTCACAAGCACAACTAAAATCCCTCCAGTTTAGGTGCAACAAAGGACCCCCTCCCGGCCAAACACAACCTCCCCCCCCCCCCCCCGACTCTGAAAAAAAAAACAAGATCGGGGAGCCAAGCTTAGCTACCTACAGGATATGAAACGAGATTGTGGGTTGAATTTGCCAGCAAACACAAGCACACACAAAAGATTTGGACTTCTCACCGA
Organism: Myanophis thanlyinensis; assembly: GCA_017656035.1. NCBI lineage: Eukaryota > Metazoa > Chordata > Lepidosauria > Squamata > Homalopsidae > Myanophis > Myanophis thanlyinensis. Next base: position 2,807 of record JAEANM010029944.1, on the reverse strand, counting down.
GTGTAATTTGGAGCCCACCTTTTCCGTCACCAGGGCAACCAAGCCCGCTTCTTGACAGACAAACAGACAGACAGACAGACAGACAGACAGGTGATAGTTGCCCTATGCGCGGTAGCAATCAAGATGGGAACTGCCTGGCATCTGTGCCTGTTGGAAAGAGGCCGACTGGCCAGGCATTTGGACATCCAACACGTTTATTCTCATAGGTGAGCAAGGCAGCTCTTTCAAGCAAGAGATGATGGCAGAAGAGACAGGGGTGCCAAACAAGGTCTCTAGGCGAGACGTCACCATTTGTGCCCATTTTATGCCACCAGAAAGTGTAAAAAAAAAAAATCTACCACCAACTTCTCTCCTGTGAATGTAAGAGTGGAGGGGAGATTAAAAAGGCAAGGATGTCATCGCAAGAGAATGGGACAATTCGCCATGGGACCAATTCCACAAATACAAAAGTTAAATTAATTCCGACGGAACCGTGGCCAATAATATTAAAATAAAGAAATCCAATCCAGAAATACAAGAGTGACAATAACTTCGACGAAAACGTGGTCACCGAGAATAAAAGTAACTGAATTAAACATTGAATTGTCCCACGGTCAGTTGGCTGTGATGAGTTGGCAAGTTGGCCACAATGAGTTGTCCCAGACCACCCTGCAAGGTGGAAATCCCAAAGGGGAGTGACCGAAATGTGAAGAAACCCATGTAAACATTTGAGAGGATGGCCGTCAACACAGGTTTTGTGCAAGTTCACAGGCAAATAGATAGGGCAGATACCACCCAAAGTGAAATAGGACTGAATGGGAATTACCGTTGAATAAAATACCCTAGAAATTTCTCATCATTCACCCATAAGGTGGTCTTTTGTGCAGCGGCTGTACACAGGCAACAGGAAACACAGCAGAGACACACTCTTAAAAGTAGAACAAGGAAGTGTGGAAGCCCCTCCCCATGTGCCCCACAAGTAGCTCAGCAGGGCTACCTGAGGAAGGTTATGGGTTTGGGAGTTCCTTCAATTGCTCTAGCCAATTCTTGGCTACAGGCCACCAATGGTCCAGTTGCCAGCCTCTCAGGTGCTTGAAATTTTGACCTCTGTTCACCATGCCAGTTGAGCATGTTGAGGTTGGCAAGAATAGCAAAGCCAAACCCCCAAAGGATATTCCTCTCAGGAATATTGCTGCTCCCCCACCCCAAAAATGGATCACTAGCACTAAATGGGACTTTTTTTCATCTTGGCTCAATTCTTGGCATGAAATGCAAGATGGACTGGTGTGAGAACATACAGGAACAACGTTCAAGGGTCCCATTGTTCTTGGAACCAGTTGTGATATTAAACATACGGGGGCAGCCAGTTAATCTCACGGCTGCTCCGATGTCGTTCTCCTTCCCCAGGGGCCTTATATGTCCACCAACTTGGTAGAAGCCACCTTGACACACTGAGGGTGTTCCTTAAACACTTGGACACTTAAATCCAAGCACTACAAACATGGCCCTTCCTCCTTCTTCTCCCTGACCTCACACCCAAGCAAAGAGTTAAGGAGATTAATTACATTCAGCTAACGATCCCTTATATTGGTGCAAAAAAAAAAAATAGCCCTCTCACGTGAGCATCATTTTCTCCCCTTCGCCTACAGTAATCCTCAGCCTTTAAAGCAAATTATTAAAATTCACTTATATTTAATCTGCCTTCTGGAATTTAATTGAATTTTTATGCTGGGCAAATGTCAGTATTTGCACTGGCTCCAAACAGCTAAATGACAAACTAGCCAACGGATCACAGCGGAAGGCCCGAAGAAAGGAGGACTGTCAGCACCACAATGGAAGTGAGGAGGAGGAAGAGGAGGAGGAGGAGGAGGAGGAGAAGGACAATGACAGGGTGGTCCTTGGCGCTCTCTAATTGCAGATGTTTCATGACCCAACTAGGAACATCATCAGTGCTGATCGTGTTACCTAGTTTGGGTAATGAAAGATAATGCAAGAAACAACCCCGCTCTGAGAGCGCCAAGGCCCCCTCACCTAGATCCGTCTTTCTCAACCTTGGCAACTCAACCTCAGTTTGAGAAGATTGAGACACATTGACCTGGAGTATATCAAGGATGGCGAGATCTGCCACAAATCACCGAGGCTGGATTTGTGCAAGATGCTAAGTGAAAGCCAGCTCTCTGTAAGAGACTCAAAGAAAGCCAAACACATCGCCTCATGCTTTCCTGGTTTATTCCCTTGCCTTCTTGCAAATGTGTGGGATTCTTTCATCATCATCATCATCAGGCAGCTCCCTTAATGGAAGCCATTAGCCGAGACCTCAAAGGACCAAGGCAGCGGGAGAAGGGAAGCCAACAAACAGCCCTTCCCCAACCCGACAATCTCCAGATTTGTTGATGGAACCTCCATGCAAATGTTGCAGACAAACATCACCAGCGTAATGTAGACACAACTGGGATGACTGTTGCGAGACATTCCTGAGGCACACCTGAGAACTTTGGAGACATCAACCAGAATTGCTTATGAGACATATTGTGGGGTGGGGCCTCACCCTCCCCAGATATTGAGGGGCTGAGAGGCTGTAGTATCTTTTCTCAAGTTCTTAATGAAGACACTCAACCATGAGCTCATGAAGGTCCTCCATAAAGCTTGCCCCAGCCCTTCTTCCGCTTTCTCATCTTCAGAAACCACACGGAGGATGGTAGAAACCCAAAAAAGCTTCTGGGTTTGGGATCCAACTTAAAAAAGAAAAGATTTTAGAGTTTTCTTGGGCTGCTTGCAAATCCTCCTAACTGATTCATCAATCATATTATTATTATTATTATTAGTAT